>JASFDH010000338.1:0-26751 GCA_036937195.1 Nidularia pulvinata
GCTATTTATTTCAAAGGCCGCTCGCTTATGTATTTAGAAAATAATCTAGGTATCTAAATCCTGCGGGAAGTCACCCAATAGCATAGCACCGCTGTGCTATGTACTTTCATATGATCTTCGAACAATGACCTACTTCAAGCTAGCAGAGTGAGCAAAGAGATCAAACAGAATGTGACTAGAAGGGCTGTGAGTGGTCGACGAGACATGCAATGCGCCAGTGTTGTCACAGAGTACTTAAGTAATCCCAGCAACCCTGAACTAGGCAACGGTACTTCTCTTGCGTCTTGCAAGTTCACCATCGATCAGCGCTGATCCCAAGTATTGTCCATTATCTTAGCTGCTCCATTGCAACTTGCACTCACAAATTGCAGCCATACATAACGTCTAAATCCCAACCTATTTCGGCCATTTCCTTAACCCGCCCATCAGGTTCCGTGAACGGAATCAGGTACGCGAAGACGCTCATGCGGGGACTTCGGCAAATCTAACCAAGATCTGGTCTTCGATGAGTTTGATCTCTTGATGATCGAACTTCGAAGCTTGATGATATGCTGAATATTGAATAGTTGCACTCAGTTGCTATACATACATATATACTCATAATGGAAGTGATCCTTCAGGAACTTTTCTTTCTTCTACTCTTCATTCATCATCTACATCGGCGTTTGGGTCTTACTCACTGCAGCTATGCATCCTGAGTTCGCGCCCATTGCCTTCATTGCAGCATTCTCACTCCTTCTCCCTCTACCATGACACTGGCAAGCGGGAAGTATAGCAACACTGGCCGTCATCTTCTGGCTGTTCGCACTCAACATCATCTATGCTGTCGATGCGGTGATTTGGGCTGGAAGCGTTGACAACATTGCAACTGTCTGGTGCGATATCTGTAAGTCTACTTACGCCATAGAATATTGTGGATCTTGACATTATGAAACTTTGCTACAGCAACGAAAGTGACCATCGGTGGTACCATAGGGCCCCCTGCCGCTATCTTTTGCATCTGCGTCCGCCTTCTACGAGCTACATCTGCCCATCATGCTCCTGTTAGCTCCTGGGAATCGAGTAAGCGACGCAGACAAATTTTAGAGTACTCCATGTGCTACATCTTGCCCATGATTGTTATGGCACTTCGTAAGACTTCTGGATAATTTCTGTCCTTCCAGTATTCATGAATAACTAGATTACGTTGTTCAAGGACATCGGTTTGATATCCTCGAAGATTATGGATGCCGCGCAGCTATCTACTTTTCTTTGCCCTCATTATTCGTGATATGGGTGCCTGGACTAGCCGTCTCAGTAGGCGCGTTAATTTGTGCTGGTATGATACTTTTGTGCGCCTCTTCCAATAAGTAAATGACTGAGCAAAGCTTTTTTGAATTTTTGAATTTTTGAATTTTTTCGTATTAGGTTTTGCCTTGATAAATCTAATTCGGCACTATCAATCGTTTCATTTCCAACCTAGAATCTGCATCAAGCGGCTTCACACTTTCTCACTACAGACGACTCATGGCCATGTCGTTCATTGTCATGACTTGGAATACAGCAGTTACAGTATACGTCCTTGGGTTCAATTTGGCGCATCACGAGCTTTTGCCCTGGGAAAATTGGGCATTTGTCCATTACGATTTTTCCCGTGTGGATCAGTACCCGCTCTTACTCATTCCCCCGATATACCGCGATAATTATTACATCATATGGTGGATTGTTCCCATTTCTACCTTCTTTTTTGTCGTCACCTTTGCGTTTGGGCAGGAATCTACTGAACAGTATAAAAAGATCTTATGGATCCGTTATCACATTCTACCCTCATGGGCATGTCACGACAGGGGTAATCAGCACCCTAACGGTCTTCCTATGATACAGTACGTGATAGTCTTCTTTTGGCCCATGTTAATTGAAGCGCCATCCAGATTTGTCCGACCAGCTACTACGCAAGAGACGTTTTCCGATGTTATGAGTTCTAAGACTAGTACGGCAGCGGGTGTTTCCATGTCTACCTCCTTTCAGACTGAAATTTCTTCACGGAAGTTGGAAGACGGTAATAAAAAAGAGACATCGCCCAGATATGTAGTAACACTTTAATCAGCGATAAAATATTCCATGGATTATTCGCACAAGAGAACTGCACGAATACCGATATGCTTTGCAAACCCATCTCAATGTTGATATCATCGGCCAGCGCCCTGATACCCACAATGAGCATTTTCAACTGAGGTACTCAGTCAAACAACCTTGTTCTCGCCTCTTTAAAATGTAAAATGAGATACATTTTCCTTCACAGGTAGTAATTATAACGGATTTAGTACGGCGTACATGGCTGTAAAAGGTTTATAGAGAGATCCTCGCATTAATGGAATTCAGATCACGTTGAAGACAAATTAAAACACAATAATGAGATCTCGTATTGAAGGAAAGATATGCAGTACATGCTTCGTAATCTCGAGAATACTCTAAAAGCATGATAAATTCTTGCTGCTTGAATTTCTGCAACTTGTAGCCTTATTGTACAGTATAATAACTCTAACTTCAAGAATCTAAGTGTATTTTAGTTTCAGGTATAGATGGATTTATTCCTGCGTTCCACACATCTCATCATGAAGGTGAGGCTTCAGCAACTCTGAATTTCGAATAACTAGAGGGACAAACGATTCGACTTTACTTAGTTCGACGTGAGCACGAGAATGATCCAACCTTGTTGAGGTCGAATTGGCGGAGGGGTCGCAGCCTCCAAACGGAAAACGGTCACCGGGGTACTTGATATATACTGTGCCTTGATGGAAAACGAGTCACCTCAGAATGAGTTGCTAACTGTAAGATAGGATAGGAATTGTATGGAATATTAAAAGTATTCCGTATTCAGAAAAAGACGAAATATTCAGATTCGTCGAAAGATAAGGTTCTCATTTCATACAAGGCAGTACCTTCACTATACCTCATTTAAATCGTGAAAATTTTGGGAAATGCTAGTGTAGATACAGTGTACCATTATATGCTTATAAATCGTGATGTAGTGTATATATTAGTGTATATATTCAACATATCGCAACTGCAGTTTCTGCAAATGATTAGATCATATACCTCTCAATGTTCTTCGCATACAAGTGGACTATGTCTATATTCTGGGCTGAAATTTGCACGTGCATTGCTGTTATCATTCTTATGCTGCTGCGAAATATTTCAGTAAAAGAGGGACGGGATAAAGCTCATATATGACTATGATGTGGTGCAGTGATTCCTATGCAGATTATACAGATCTGCAAGGTATTCAGAGGCTACTCGTGCCTGCAAAAAGTAACCGACCGCTGTGTTTTCATACAACGGCACATTTTCATCCCATACTTTTTGGTAATATTCAAAGTAGTCCTAGCCTATATCTATTTCACAAAATCTCACAATATTTTGAGGCTACCTCCCTCAGAAAAAAGCACAATCTTCTATTGCAGTCATATGAATTTTTTGAGAAAAGAAGTTCTGAGCTCATCCTTTTGGGAAGACATAGATGTAATTAATACAATCCTAACACAAGTTGAATTGTGATTTTCTGTAAAGTCCTTGAGCAAATATTTGTGTTTTAAGTGCTGCATTTTTGCCGCTTTTGATGCATCAAGTGCTGTTTTCACACGATATGGAGCATTTTATTTAGCCCTTATCTCTTCGAACACTGTACAAAGAAATATGATTTGGCTTGTGATAGGATTGTATTAACATGCTCTATGTTCTGCAAAAATTACAGACTCAGAATAAAAATTCTCTAAAATTTCATCTGAATGCAGGAGGAGACTTTGCTCATTCTCTGGAGGAGGTAGCCTCAAAATATTGTGGGATTTTGTGAAATAGATATAAATTAGGACTACTTTGAATATTACCAAAAAGTATGGGATGAAAATGTGCTATTGTATGAAAACACAGCAGTCGGTTACTTTTTGCAGGCACGAGTATTATTGAGCAAAGTATACAGTTCTATAATTCCATATTTTTTCCCTGACAGTCTCAGCAGTGTTGGAATATTGGATCGCAGTTTGCGAGTCTTTCGTGATGTCACCGCATTTATGCATACATCTTACTTCCTTTAGTTTACATTTTTGTGGCTTTTTTATGGTTAACTATATTTGTATATTTGTTTCAGGCTTAGGTAGTCTACTAATGTTGTATGTACTCATCCATTGCCTTCTTGGAACCCCCTCCTTTATCCTTCTGAGGACGAACTGTCTCTGATGTCGTCGAGACTGCGTCGCTTATTTTAACAAGCAGTATTGCGTACATGTGTACGAAATTTCAAAGAGGGAAGTGCACAGGAAAGTCACTTTCCAAGTGTGCTGTGAAGTGAGTGACTCGTTGGTTGGTGTGACTCGTTAGGAGTCACAGTAACGGTTTAGCAAATGGGAGCACATCAGCGGGCCACATGGCGATTTCAACTACGCGAGCTTTAACGGGGTCGCAAAACACTTGTGAAAGACACCAAGAAATAGTTTAGTCGGGTGTCTTTGTACTTCAACTACTCGTGTACAAGATAGCTTCCTGCCCCTGGCTCACAACCGTCTTCACCCTTCGAATCTATCATATGCTGTACAATGCGTTACAATGTTACCATTTATGGGTGCAAGCAAACCTTGTCATCCCGATTTAGCATTACTCCAAGTAGGGAGTACTAACCAATGCCTTATACGGTCATAAGGCTGTTTCCAGGCATGACAACAGAACCAATAACTCTGGACCAGAACGTCCAAAATACCAGGCGGAAGTGCGAATTAATTACAGGCTCTTCAATCCCAATAAGGCTCCTCTTGTCTCCAGCATTTTCACTGCCTGGGTATTTGTACTGGATGGAAGTGAACGCACAATAAACCGCTAGCCATTTGTCCCTCTCTTCGTTATACTTATTTCTCACCTTTTGTCCTTCGTTTTTTGCCTGGTGCTAGTCATGTATCCAGAACTAGCTCCGATTGCATTCATTTCAGCGTTCTCACTTATCCTCCCGCTACCATGGCATTGGCGAGCAGATAGTGTAGCAACTCTTGCGATCATGTTTTGGATGTTCACACTGAATCTCATCTATGCCATCGATGCTATTATATGGTCTGGAAATGTTGACGTTGTTGCCTCTGTCTGGTGTGACATTTGTAAGCTTCTACTCTTCTATCAATATGCCCTTCGTTGACACTGTCTACCCGTCTTTCAGCTACGAAATTAATCATCGGTGGTACCGTTGGCCCTCCCGCCGGCTGTTTATGTATCTGCATCCGCCTTCTACAAGTTTCAGCAGCCGCACAAGGTCCAAAGTCGTGGCACTTGGATGTACGGCGCAGGCAGATCCTTGAATATTGCATGTGTTATCTCCTGCCCGTATTTATTATGGGACTCCGTAAGATCTCAGTTTTATGCTCCTGGGTCAACTATCGTCTCAATGAATAATTAGACTATATCGTTCAAGGACATCGATTCGATGTATACGAGGATTATGGTTGCCGTGCTGCTATATATTTTTCCGTGCCCGCAATCTTTCTTCTCTGGGTCCCAGGACTAGCTTTGTCGGTAGCAGCGCTACTATGTGCCAGTACGCCGTTTTTATACGCATTTTCTAGTTGCTAAATATTGAGCTCCGAAAATCATCTTTATTTTGCTTAGTTCCTGCCTTGATAAACCTAACAAGGAGCTACCAGTCAATTGTGTCGACCCTCGCAAATACCACTGGCAGTAACTTCACATTCTCGCACTATACGCGACTCATGATCATGTCGGTCATTCTCATGACTTGGAATACTGCAGCTACATCATACACCCTCGGAGCGAGCTTGGCAACAACAAAGCTTCGACCTTGGACAAACTTCGCGGATGTCCATTCGAACTTTTCCCGTGTGGCTCAAGTTCCCCTCTTAATCGTTTCCAAGAGCTACATCCCCAACTTGTATGTTTCATGGTGGATTGTTCCCATATCCACCTTCGTGTTCGTCAGCGTCTTTGCTTTCGGAAAAGAAGCCGTGGAAGAATATAAGAAAGTCTTCTCATGGATCCGCTGCCACATCCTCCCCTCCTGGGTTGCCAAACACATCCACAGACCCAATGGTTTCCATACCCTACAGTACGTCACTTTTTTTTTCCTGCACGCAATTATTGACCTGTTTCTAGGACCCAAAGCCTGGCTACCGGGTCTCGCACACTTGCAAGCAGTACCCAAGAAACCGTTTGCGATGCCGATAGTTATACAAAGTCAATGAACTTAGATACGTCTGCTTTTTCTCGGACTGATATCCCTTCCAGTAAATTAGAAGGCGACGTTAATAATGTTTGATCATTAATGTATGGTGTAGTCGAACTTTAGTCACTTAGTTAATACTTATTCTTTTATATATTCATAAGAGAGATGGTCGCGCTAAGGGCTTCATTTCATCTTCCAAAAAGGATATAATCTCTTCGCTTGTTAAATCAATCTTGATTCATCTGAGAGATTATCGCTAGTATCTGTTCGGCAATAAAGGGCTGCAAAATAGGTATATATGGGACACCATATTCCCTTCTTCAATATCTTCTGCGATTGAACCGGTATGACATTGCGATTTTGCAAAAAAAAGCAATTACATGAAATGAATTGCGTAGAGTCAGCGGTCTAGAGGGAAGAATTAAAGGCTTTGGTGGTCGGGGTACGCAATGGAGGTACGAGTAGACTACGACTACTGTTTCAAATGTCATATTTGGAGTGTTGAGGGAAGCTGTATGTCTAAATATCGAAAGCAATAATGATCAGATGAAAGACGGTCTGCTTCGGATATAACTGATGCCAGATCGATTTAATTGATTTTACAACATACAGTACAAATAATGCGCGGTAGTAGGGATGATATCGGGGAGATATATAAGGATAAATGCAGTATAATAAAGAGTGTGGAATAGCGCCATAAGAGCTATATAATTCGATGGTGCGCGGTATATTGAAACGAAGATGGTATCCTTCAAATCCAGGAAATGTACAGGAATCTGCAAGCGACGCCTCGAAGGACGAAAGTATGATCCTAGAAGTCGATGTCAAAATGATGGTCGCAGGGAGTGGCTAAAGGTTGGCTTACGCGGCACAGAGAAACGTAGAGAAAATTTCGTCACAAACATGACGCTACTCATGAGATGATACAGAAGTAGCCTTGTCCTCTGAGAGTCTCTGCGTCTACAGGAGTCCCGGTCTCGTTAGGTGAGGGGGATGATAATAGTTGAGATGAAAGCATCTCGGGGCTGATATTATCGAGGAGAGACTCGAAGTCGAGCGATGTGAAATCGTCCATTGCGTTAAAGGATGGTGTGGGTGTATGTAAGGTGTTTATATGGGTTGCGCAGAGCTACTGGTAGTATTGCGTAGAGCTGTAGAGGAAAAGAATGCTGCAGAAGAAGGTGCAGTAGGCAGTAGGCAGGAACGGGGTCAGGATGAGCGACAGTTAAAGAGAAAGCGTAACAGGAATGGAAGACTTTATAGCATCTATTGGCGAACAAAGGTTTCTTAAACCAATGAGATCGCACAGGACGGCCACACAACAGCCTCAGCATCATGCAGCTGCCGATGGACAATGGAAAAAGATCGAGCATTGTCCATTCGGCCAAGGTGTACTTACCACATCAATGGGCGCGGAGTTTGAATGCCGTCCTCTTTGATAGCAATAAATGTGACCGTCCACAATGTGTTGGCTACCGCTGTGAGACACCAATATGAATTCTAGGATTATGCCGTTCTAGAATTTGGATAGTTATAAAAGTGTGGAGAAAATTCACAGATCACTACACTTCAAGCAAAGTAGTGGTCGGTTGGCGGGGACGTGGAAACCAAATATTGTAGGCTCCATTCCTTTGTTTGCTTACTGATGGGCTTCGTGGATATACAAATGATAGCCAAATAAGTGTAAATTTACTCCTGAAGAACACGGTCAAAACGCAAGTTGGTGTTAGAAATTTAATAGAAAAGAGCAAGTAAATAGCAAAGACCAGAACGACTATCTGAGAGAAATTGTAATTTAATCTATAATGCATGAAATTTAAAATAAATGATGTTAAAATTAAGTTTTGCACAGAGAAGAGTTTTATGCTCCGAGGCTTTCTTTAACGCCAGTTTCGGAACAATGGGAGATGTATGTGATCCTTCTTCAAATTCCTCCTATTGTGCTCTGGCCATAGTGTATGAACAATGTATGCGCGCCGCGATGGAAATTTTCACAGATAACTTGGCAGTTGACCTCAGTGAGGTCTCGGCCATCGGGCTCAGGTGTTCTAGCAGAATTACTCCATGCTCAACTTGTTGATTCATGACGAAGTAAAATTTGAGCGGACGCCTCCACTGAGGCAACCTCAATTTATATTGGTTGGATAACAGTTCTCGATCTCGAATGTAATATATCCTTCCCGAAAATATGTGATATAGAGAAAGAGGCGCTTAATTTGAGTAGGTTCAAAGCAGGCGAACTACCCTGTATTTCACGAGAAAGGGGGTGACGCGGAAGTTAGTCCACCACTCAAACCTGGGATTTAATAATCGCATATTTTTTTTTCATAATGCTGAGGTAATACAGTTGATGTGGATGATATAATAAAAATAATCGTAAAGGAGTGTGCAGCCACTATACAGGGCAATATAACGTCATCGAAGGCATATGCAAGCAACCATGAGAGGAAAGGTAACGAACGTAGCGGTGAAGAGAATCAGCGATCCGCATTCGTCAAGTTAATGGGATAGAAACTTCGAACATCTGTCGAAGGATACGTAACTGGGCGCGTAGCAAATGAATTTAGAGTGACGCGTGCACGGGGAAGGGATATTGGGAGTGTATAGATGGGGGTTTCTGTGGCAGTGGCAGGCGTAGCGAGCTCGCTCACAGATGGCTTGGACGAAGCGGGTCCGTAGTGTGAAAGTTCGGTTGTCGACTCATAGTCAGAAACATCGACGGTGAGGGGGGATTTCTGAGGCATCGAGGAAACGGATTCCATATACGAAGAGAGTGGTGCCAAGGAAGAGGAGGTCGACTCCTTGGAAAGCTCGCCGGTAATAGATTGACCAGGAGTAGTACGGGTGGTCCTATACGAAGAGTGAGATTTTTGGATCGATACCCAATAGAGGACTGACCTAATGGTAGGCAACGTGAAGAAGGACTGCTTGGAAACACTTGTTTGACGGAAGATGTGGACGCGAATCCAAGCGAAGCACTTCTTATACTCCTCCATTGCGTCGTGCCCAAAAGCAAAGAAGGCAATGAAGAGCCAAGTCGACACGGGCACCGTCCACCAGAGGGCACAATACGACCGCAGGATGAATTTCGGAATGAAAAGTGATGGATACTGATCGATGCGTGAGAAGTTGAAATGCACATCCTCCCAGGTGGTCCATGGGCGAATCGGGATGGAGGATATCGTGAAGTAGAGCGAGTAGGAAGTGACCGAAATCGATGTGATAATTTCGAGAACAGACATCAGCATAAGTCGCAAGTAGCGCGAAGTCGTCAGAGCAGATTTGTTGGACAGATGGGTCGCAAACGATGCGCGACGTTGCATGAAGTGGCGTAGAGCAAGCCCTGCAAATGGAAAACAATCAGGGAAGGTTGAGGTTGAGATGGATTGACAAGCTGACCTGAAAATACAATAGCACCAATGGCAACAACGATCGGGGGGATGTAAATGATGAAGATGCTCGCGATGGAGAAATACTGATTGGGCCTGCAACCATAATCCTCGATGATATCGAAGCGGTGCCCCTGAACAACGTAGTCTGAACGCGAGGATGAGTCAAAGCCTGACTCAGACAAAGAAAAAACACGTACGGAGACCCATAAATAACATTGGGAAGCCGAAACACATCAATGCCTCGAATAACTGTCGGTGCCGCTTATCGGTGAGAGTAGTTCGCGCAACGCGGACGGAGGAAACTTGCTCCAGATGAATGGAGATGCAAAGACACGCGGCAGGTAAAGCGAAGTTCGCGCCAACAATGAGTTTCGTCGCTGCAGCAGCATTAGTGACGTGTTGACCAACGACGAGGGGAAGGTAAACGCACAGATATCACACCATACGGTAGCAACGATGTCAACATTACTAGCCCATATGACAGCGTCCACGGCATAGATCATATTTGTTACAAAGAGCCAAGCGATGATAGAAAGAGTTGCTACGTTGCCCGCGCGCCAATGCCATGGCAAGGGTAGGAGCACAGCGAATGCTGAGATGAAAGCGACGGGGGCGAATTCTGGGTGCATATTGGCACGAAGGGAAGGGGGGCGGAGGGTCAGGGCGGTGGGACCTCTCATTTGAGATCGTAGTATTTGAAGCTATCATGACTTCTTGCTGCGCATGGAAGGGACAAAGGAGAGATCAATGAGTAGGGGGACAATGCAGAAAGTAAACGACGTTCCCGACCGCACCCAGTTTGGCCCTGATCAACATCCCATTGTCATCCAGAAAAGGAAATAGGCCACTGGTGCCGGCAGCAGGCGGCAGCCGAGTGTGACCGAGACATAAACTCTGCAATAAATCGGCATTTTACAACATCTGGATAGGACCAAGTTGACCTCCATTACAACATAAAGCAAGATGGCTTTAAACGGATGAAGTGTATATTCGAATTTACTGAATCGTACGGACCAGGAATGTTATGATACGGGAAACGGTCTGTAATCTGAAATAAATTGTGCTTGACTCATTGCTGAAACTCTGCTTCACCGTGTTAAGCGGCCGGGGATACCGAGTACATCCATGATTAGCTGAATCGTCACTCGGGCTCCTCATCACTTCGTCGGGATTTGGTCTGCCCAGGGTATTCGATGGGCTAAATGAATACGAGAAAATGTTATAGAGTATAACGAAGGATAATAATATTGCTATAAGATGTTGCTAGATAGATCCTGTGGCTACAAATACGAGTAATACGTTTAAGGTGCTACTGCTACATTGGCCATTTTGTCGGAGTGGGGAATAGATCGCCTCACGATCCCGAATGAGAGGGAAAATAATAACAAACTATACAGGAATGTCAAGCGTATCACTAGTAAGTACTGAAGGAAGAGAACGTATGGACTCGTGTGGGCTAGTGGGTATAATCCAAAAAGAAAAATATAAGGTGAAATGCTAAGCAAGCTGGGACAGAAGAATTAGAATATATGCTGTACCACTACCAGCAAAGGGAATACCTCATGCAATAATGCAGAAAGCACGGGTTGTTCCAGTGCCATCTCGCTCGGAATCCACGAGTGGCTCTGATTCGTCTGCTGATGTTCTCGTGGAACACGCGGTAGTCGCCTCTACGACATCATCATTGAAGAGGAAGGCTGTGAGGTTTGTAAATGAGTCCATTTGGTTTAGAAGATGTGGCAGTGGATGCGATAGCAGGTGGACTCGAAGTGAGGGACGAGGATGAGGGGATGGCGCGAAAAGTTTGAACTAACTCATTGAGGGACGAACTTATGAGGCAGAACATTTAAAGGGATGCATAGGCAAAGGTTCATTGTCTTGGCGGAACAATGCTCAACATTTCAGGCCACTCAGCACGAAGGAGACGAAGCGACTGGGTGGTGATTTGGCCCGTATCTCCATATATGGAAAGTAAGATTTCCAGAAGACATATGACCGCACAACAATGCGGCAACGATGGCTGTGAGGGTCGAGGCTTCATATTTCAACAAGAATTCAACTGGAAAAAAAGGAGCCAGTCTCGATCATGAGGGCTAGGAGGAAAGATATCAATGACTCGCATTGCATAACCATTGTGACACTCCGATCTCATTGTGACAACGTGACCATAATGGGACTTCAATGCTGGCCCGGGGAACGCTCGCTTCAATGAACGATCGTCGTTGGTTGCGTAGTGTTTAGACTATAGCGACCACCGCGACAGTTGAATAGTAGGTAGCTTCCAGTCAACCAATGGCAGGATGGAATGAATGAAACCGGCGCGATTAGTGTTGGAAATACGAGCTTGACGCCTGCTTCACTGGAAGTTCGGCTGACGTTGGACCGTTACAGATCGTATTAGTATGTGAACGGACACTGCTTTCCGTATTACGCTTCATTAGTATTCTATAT
Organism: Nidularia pulvinata; assembly: GCA_036937195.1. Lineage (NCBI taxonomy): Eukaryota > Fungi > Basidiomycota > Agaricomycetes > Agaricales > Nidulariaceae > Nidularia > Nidularia pulvinata. The sequence goes on from JASFDH010000338.1 coordinate 12,040, forward strand.
TCTGTACATAACGGCTACGTATTTTACATATAAGCTTGAGTATTTTACTTGTAGTTCTTTACTCGTTTGTCACATAAATAGCGGTTTCAGCCGTATTATCGGTGTTATTTCAACAATTAGTCTCGCAACCCGCAATTTAAGTTCATGCCTATTGACGCAGCATCATTGCATTGGCCACATTGGCCACATTGACAAGTCGAGCATTACCAGAGCTAAAGCCTACAAACTACGGGTATAGCCGTCCTTGAATCGGACAAGCTAGGGTTTTTAGTGAGTAAACTTTGAGTGATTTCAGAGGAGTCTCACATAGTTGGTTACTCAAAAATGTTATTAGCTTGATAGGAACCTTCATGCGTAATGTATTTTCCCTAGGATAAAAGAAAAAAAAAAAAGTCGAGCATTGTACTTTGACTCTTACGCTTATTCACAGAAATCAGAACGAAATATAATGATATTGGTGTAGTAAATTGAACAACAGCTACAAGTTATGGATAATCTGCTACTAATTAATACATAGTATGGCATGGTAATCGAGTCGCAAACTGAAAACAATGGTATCGAGTATTGCAAACTACGGCAAAATAATATTAGCAAACAGATCACCGAATATGAACGATCACAACGCACGGAGTGTGGTACCGCTAGGGCATAATCGGGAGTAGAGAGACAGAAAACAGAAGGCGTAGCAGGTAGAGCCAGCTCAAAAAGAAGACAGAAAGTTAGCGTGGAGGCGAAAAGAATTAAGGAATACAAAATACCTCATGCGATAGTGCAGAATGCACGAAGAGTTCCCCCAGCATCGTCTCGTTCGGAATCAACGAGGGGCTGGGATTCCTCTGGTGAAGTTCTCGAGGAATATGGAGAGAGGTCTACAGCGACGATGTCGGCTGAGAGGAAGGATTCGAGATCGATAAATGAGTCCATTTGGGAGCGAAAATAGTACGAGTGCTTGTTTAGAGGATCTGAACACAAGTTTATACAAGGGCTCGCAGAGTGATACGGACAAGCGCGGAGTAGGGCTCGTAAGAGGGAAAGGATGCGATAGCGACTGGATTAGGGATCACGGTAATGGAGAGATGAGGTCCTGAGGCTGAACATTTAAAGGGATGCATGCACATGCAAAATCCATTGTCACAGAGAGACAATGGGTAACGGTTAACAGTCTCTCAATCTCAATGTGTTACCAGTAACAATGTTCCAGCAGAGAGTATGGCCACGCGTCCAGAAGGCGGCCAAGTGTTGATGTTGTTATGTTCCCAAATTATCAACGGGCCACAAATGGGGCTCAGTGTCCTCAAGTAGGGAGAAATGGAGACACGTTGGGACTAGAGACAGTTGCAAGTTGGCTCGGAAACCAAGCGGGAGCCTCTCGGCTTACTCCCAAGCGTGCGAATATTCATGTAACGCGGTCACATGACTGATCTAAATATAGCCCCAATTGTTCTTTCCCAACGCCGATACTGCGTCAAGGCTGCCGGCGATGGCCCATGCGAGTGGGCCACAGCCCAACTGGAGTCATCATATGGAAACGGCTTTGCGTTAAATTCGCGCACTGACAGAAATGTTACGATGCCCCACGACTGACACCTCCCGCTACTGTTACAACGCTCCTTCCACTGCTCAATCCGTTTACCATGCTCATATTTCCTACCTCAAGGATCGCTTTGCTCGGCTGTATTTTGATATTCCTCCGTAAATTACCATCACCCTCGTGTTCAGGATTGAATGTCTTATCTGATACGATTTCTTGCAGTTTTCCTCGCGTGTCCGGCCTTATCTTATCCTGTAACAAACGCACCAAATAATTCTGTGGATCAGGGAAATCGAATACTCGGAGCTAAACCTGATCTTGGCGTAAGTGCCTTTACAATTCTCCCAAATTCACTTATCCTGATTTATTATTTCTGATTGCAGGTGTTATCCGCAGTCCGTCATGTTGTCGCTGAGCGTGAAGTCCCCTCTCCCCGAGAAGGCTTGCAACCTTCGAAGACGATTAAAATCAAACCATGGCATATACCAAATGCCTTGCTTACGATGGAGTTTATTTCTATCGCTATAATTCTCGGTGTTGTGAAATGGATGGATATGCGTATAAGGGCCCAATAATGGATGTTTTCTATAGTAGCACCTAATACATAATAAAAATCTTTCTTAAAAATAATAAAAGCCTCAAGGATTATGCGGGTTCATTTTATTTTACTCTGGATGACCAGGTCAGAGTTCGATGCCGTATGCGCAACTCGTTCAGTCAAGCCAGAGGTGTTAAGTTAGAGGAAGGCTTGATGACATCTCAGTCAACCCTTTTACTACTTATGTAGCAGTACTACGTATCGCGAATATTCACTGCTCAGAGTCCAAGCCACATTAATTATTGAAATGCGGAAAGGGTACATTTGAATTCCAGAGTAATACAAGAATATGGGGGTATGTACTGGGTATTTAGAGAGATAAACGATTAACGAAAATATTTATTAAAGAGCGTAGACAGCTAAATGGATGAGATTAGTCAGAGATTCAACCCGAGAGATGGAAAACTGCTCACTGCTCCATGGCACCTAGGAGAACAATCGAAACAAAATAATAATAGGGAAACTAATAGTCGAACAGTTTAGAGTTGCCGGTTAGCTGTAACGCTTTTGTTGTAAGCTCTGGAAGAATCACTGGATTACATATGACTCACGCGATGGTGCACCATGTTGGTGCCCGGTATTCAGAATCCTCATTTAGAGGAATATCCAGTCTGCAGTCAATGTCATTGTTAGACGCGAGGTCACCAGAAAGGCCCTCAGGGAGCAGCATAGTGAATTCGTCCATTAATGAGGTGGGGAATAGATCAAGTGGCAGAGGATTGGGTTGGAGAAGTTCAAGGAGCGTTGACGGTATGAGGGCTTGGATGTTGACGCGAGTGAAAAGGGGTGGATACAGGAATAGAGGGAGGAGGCAAAATACTCCCTCTATATACACGCTCATTATGGGAGGCCACCCAAGCGATCTCCATTGTCTTCTGCAGCACTGTCCTATATCACGCTGGCCGCACGGACGAGAAACGGCAGAGAGCATACTTTGATCAGAACTCCCAAAAGGGCAGGAGGACAATGGATGTCACACATCACACATGCGTTACGTTGGTGTCACAACACAATGCAAGAATTTGGTGAAGAGTGGCTTTCCTTGGGCTTTCTACTCCGACCATTGTCCACCTCACTTGACGCAAAGTGGCCGTATGGGTTACCCACTGCATAAAGGGACCCAGCCTGTGCAAGATGCGCTCCTAGTCACTCGTCTTTCTGTCCCCTCCCTCCTCTGGCTATGCCTTCTCACGATCCCACCTACCCTCTCTACCCTGTCCTCGCCTTCATTGGCTTTGTCGTATGTTTGATCCCTCTACCATGGCATATTCAGGCATGGAATTCGGGCACTTGCGCTTTCATGCTATGGACGGCGGTTACTTGCCTCATCCTGTTCGTGAATTCGATCGTGTGGGCGGGCAATGTCAACAATGTCGCGCCTGTATGGTGTGATATCTGTGAGTAGCTTCGTTCCTCCCATTTAGGGTTGTCTTTCTCAGTACTGTTTTGCAACAGCGTCAAAGCTCATTTTAGGTGCAGCTGTTGGTCTCCCTGCATCCACCCTCTGCATTAGCCGTCGCCTTTATTCTTTGACCTCGGTCCGAACGGCGTCTGTGACACGCAACGATGTGAGTTTCTCATTCGTTTCATGTCTTCCGAAAATTCATTCCAGTGTCTGTCAGAAACGGCGCATGATCATCATAGACTTATGCATTGCGGCTGGGTTCCCGCTTCTCATTATGATTCTTCGTAAGCCTTTCCTGGTGCCTTCAGGACGATTGTATTCTGACAGACTCGCAGACGTCATTGTGCAAGGACATCGCTTCGATATCGTGGAAGACTTTGGCTGTTACCCAGTGGTTTACAACACTTTGCCTGCCTACTTCTTATACTTCATCTGGCCTGTTGTCCTCGGTGTCATCTCGTTCTGCTTCTCAGGTAGGCCATCACCTCTTATCACGCCTCCCATCGGAGTACTAAGTCATTCAGCCCTCACTCTGCGCTCCTTTTGGGTTCGTCGCGCACAGGTTAACCAAATCTTCTCCTCGAATTCCTCCCTTAACGTTAGCCGATACCTGCGTCTCATGATGCTGTCTATCTCCGATATGATGATCACCATCCCGCAGGGCGCGTACGTCATCTACATTGGCAATAAGGGCGTCACGCTGGCTCCCTGGATCTCCTGGGAGGACACCCACTTTGACTTCGGTCGCGTTGGGTTGACCCCGGGACTCATCTGGCGCAACAACGAGCCATTCCGCATCTCGGTGGAACTGACACGCTGGCTTCCTGTCGCTTGTGCTTTCCTCTTCTTCGCTCTATTTGGATTTGCGATAGAGGCACAGAAGCACTACAAGATTGCGTTCTGGGCTGTCGCTGGTCTATTTGGCTATAAACCTGCCTCTCAGAAAAGCTTCAAGCTCTCGCTGCCCAGGTATTCACCGTTCCTGATTGACTGATTTAACACATTGCTTATCCGTTTGTCTTTCTACAGCTGGAGCCGAACACCCAAAGCTACCAACCCATCTGCATCTGTTGGCTCCCTTCCTGTATACGTCCCCACTTCACCTTCGCAGAAGAAGAACCCCCGCGACTCCCTCTCTTATGCTTCCGATCTCGAGCTCAGCATCTACACCGAGACCGAGGTTGAGAAGTCCGCCGGACTTCCCTCGCCCTCCACCAGCTCCACCATCGTGCCCCCCGAGTACACCCGCCCCGCACCACACCACGTTCCCTTCGACGTGACTGCAACCTCTGGTTCAGACTTCGGCACCTCCTCCTTGACTACCATTAGCTTTGGGGTCGAGTTCGAGCCGGACCAACAGCAGCCCACGATGAAGGCCAGCCAAGCGACGTTGCGTAGCTTGGCCTCTATGGACAGGGTCTATGTATCGGCTGAGGTCTCCTGCACTCGCACTCCCTCGCCTCCGCCCTTCACGAACATGGGCACACTCCCCTACCATCGTCCCTTCGCCTCTCCCAGCGACTACCCTGCTGCGCAGCCCCACCCCGGTACCCTCACCAGACAGGTCTCCCGGTTCACCGAAGCGGTCTGAGGTCGTTCTCGCCCTATGCCTTCCCTTCTGTATCTCCTAGCGTCTTCTCTCGTCAGTATCATCATCAGTGACCTTTCTGTTCAGCATTAACGCCACCCACGCGCGTCCTAACCACCTTCATTCCCGTCCACGCATTGCTTACGATACTCAAGTACCCAGCACTAGTTCTGGATCAATATCACTCACGCTCCTTTCTATGCTGCTTCAATGCCGCACTCCACGATACATTAAAGCTGTTTGCCACGCTCCTTTACACTATTGTCTGTCTATCTTATATTCCTTCTGTTTCGCCTACCGTGCCTCTTTGGTTATATGTCACGTAAACTTGTAGACTAGCATTCATATGTTGTATCTACGTGATAAAAAAATTAGAAAACCATTACAAATAATATCCCAGCATCGTGAAGCTCTGGATCCAATTTGACTATCAGTAAGTCTCGTCTGAAGCAAGCTAGAAAGAATGTTCATCGATAAGAGGTTCCTTACGAAAATTCCGGCAGTGTTCGTCCTTCACAGGCCGGAACTCACAAAGCGCGCGTATGGCACTTGAAGTAGCCGGCTCCCTCGTTAGCGAGCATAGCTTAAGACTTCCATATTTTTACTCGCGACCTCGAGCTGGGAATGTATGTTCGACCTTCATTCATCAACTTCGACCAGCCATAGCGTGTCCAGGAACTTGGGAAACCCAATCGACGCCACAATATCAACGGCCACCTTGGCCTTAGAGAGCGAACATTAACAAGCATAGGAAAACACGGTTAGGTGAGCAGATCATCGAGGAAGTCTTCCATCTCAGCTTTTGGATCCTTGGCCTTGGGTATAGAACCGTCAAGGAGAGGAAGTGCTGGAGCATCGACGTACGTCATCGCTGGATAGCAAAGCGGGTGAGCACCTCTTCCTCGCGCTGCAACAAAAACGCTCACCTCTCATAGAAGCAGTAGTCGGCACCACTGACTTCGCCTTCAACTTCTCTGACTTTGCTCGGAAGCGGCTCTTCAGCTCTGTTTTTCCTTCTTCAGTATTTTGGAGAAGATCGAATTATGGCGAACAATTACCCCATGTAGCTTCAGCGGCAGCCTTCTCACGGCTCATCTCGTCAAGCTCTTTGTTCCACTCTATCTGCGACACCTTGCCCTTCTTCGATCGCGCAGCAGCAAGGCGCTGGGGATTTGGGGAGATGTGGTCCAGAGAATGGTCGACATCATCGTCATCGAGTTGGTCCTCTGTTGATAACGAGGGTATCGGAGCGTCTGAGATACGCTGCCTTTCCAAGAAAGACGATAAGTCGACCTCTGGTTCGACTATTGGTTCACCTATCCAAGCAATTACATCAATAACGGGACGTAAAAAAAGATAGCAAGACCAATCGTGCACCATCAGAGTCAAGATCTGGCTCCGGCTCAGCATAACGATCAGCGTTCGTCCCGAGCTGTCGTCTTGAGAATCTCGCTGCCCGCTCTGCAACTTCTTCTTCGTCCTCTTCGTCGTTAGGTCCTTCGCCTTCCAGGAGCAGGCGTTGACCAAACACGGCTGGGCGTCCTCCGCCGCGACCCCGTCCCCGAGCTCTGAGATATTTTCCGAGCCCGCCTCTTGATCCACGACCACGGCCTCGCCCACGGCTTTTGGAGGGAGCCCCTGCTGGTTCTGACGATGCCTCGGACATGAGCTTAGCAGCGAGTATGCCGGCCTGCCGTTGTCCCAGCTGTTTGCTCCTCCTCGCATTGCCAAACACTCGATCCAAACATCACAATTCTGTTGTTTGACAGCACGTGGGCCACTCTCATCTCTTACCTGTCTACCTGCTTCCGGATTCTTCGGTGATACAATACTTAGAGCCTTTACGCCAGAAACAGATATACTGGCAGTTATTTTCCCACCACTTCAGAAAGGATACCAATACAACTTGAAGCCAACTTAGAGGTGGCCATTGACACTAAAAGTAAAAGGGCTTCCGTGTGATGTCTTTCTTTTACTACCATGGTTTTAAAGTGGAATCACCTCATGCTCTTCTGAAAAGCGCTGAACGCGGAATAAATCGAAGATCAGCTGACATTCTGTTTCAAATATACGATCTTCTAAGTTCTGTTTACATACTTACAGCGTGGCAGGGTGAGTTACCTTTTCAACGTTGGAGGGCAAGTATCTAATATGCATTAGTTTTATTCTGGGTTCCACTTTATATTATCTATTCCAGGATAAAGAGCGTATGAAATTGATTGCTTCTCAATGCCGAAGCCTGACGGTATCGATCTGCGGATGCTTTGATGAACACTTCATTTGGTTTCCGTGCTTCTCGCTTGCAGTGCCGATGATTTCTCCTTATTCCGACTTGACTCCAGCCTCTTCATATTCCGAAAGAGCTTTTGGCTCATGGTCGTGCTGTTTTCCGCCTTTTCCGAATAGTGCTGATTCAACGCGATTACCTCGACAGGTTTCTTCACCTTCTAGTATGCAACTCTTCCTTGCGGTATAGAGAGATAATTCTATTCTCCGTCGTACAATCACAGTCGGAACATTGCTCTTTTCTTGACTTTTATTTTGTGCGCTAACTCGCGGTTTAAAGCCATCGCGTCGCGCTGCGCTGTTCGTCAACCTGCTGTTGAATCCACATCCATAAGACACAACCGTTTTTCACAATGTTCACCATCGCCAAAGGTAGAATTTATTCCACTCCATTTCGATAATGGTTCTATTTCTCTAGCTATTCTTTATGGATTGTTGGCCGCCACTGCCGTCCCATTGGCCAACACACAACTTGACTTCATTTCGTTCAAGTGGATTTGGGCGACTGAAGTTACCCTCTCCAGGCTAGCCACTGCAGCGCCTATCCGGCACTGTGCATTCCGTAATGACTTCAACGCTACCTTCCTTAAGATCCCCAGCACAGCCGAAATCCTCATTACCGCTGATGGTGCATACACGCTATATGTGAACGGCATGCCCATGGGATCCGGAACTTGGCCCATTCTGAAATATTACTGCATCGACATCGCGCTTTCGACAACATTATGATGGCAATTAACGCGCCCAGTAACGTCCCAGGCCCTATCCTAAACCCTGCTGGTCTTTTCGCTACTGTTGGGATCAACTATGACATTGGAGACAATGATATATTCGTCAGCGACGACAGATGGGTGTATAGTCTCAATACCCCTACCGAATTTGAGGACCCTGGTTCGATGATAGCCACTGGCCTGCGGCATTTATGGAGGCAGCCTACGATATCCAGCTATAGTGTTTCGTCCCTCCTACGAGCAACTAGACTTGCCATTAATTGCGCTTTTTCAAGGAATACCGTAAGGACTGTTTGTGGTATTATTACTCCGCGCTTTCGTTCATATCCTTTGTCATCACAGAACAGCAGAAATGATGACGTGATCGCCTCCTAGCCTTCTGCTGCATCTGTTTCTCAGCAGTTTATAGCTTTTTTTTCGTTCTGAGAGCTCATTTCTCAAGTACAATGTAGGGCGTAGTTTATTTAGATCTGGGTGTAATATGAGCCGTTCTCCTGTGTGCCTATCAAGGAGTGGCCAATTCAAGAGGAAAGGCATTCGAGTGGTGTAATTGATACACTTCGCTTAGATGGATCAAATAGCTGGCCTCTAATTATTACTGAGCTGTCAGTTTCGCTCCTGAATTTCATAACAGAAGGAAATCGAAGAGAGGCTATATGAAGGATGTAATGCAATTACTTTAACCGTTCTAACCAGGAGCTTCTATGATCAGAAGGTTTATCGTCTATCAACATAGGAATTATTTGTCCGTGGAGCTAGGAAGAATGCCCTGCTAGAAGTAGAAATCTGCTGGGAGACAGTATCAGAAAGACCTATGGTAGTTCTGCAAAGACTCTGGAGCAAAGAAGGGACTCTCTTCGACATTGCACATGAGGAGATCGAGGTCAGTACGACAAGGACTCGGGGCTTGGCTTTTTCTGGGCACGTGCGAAGCTTATGAATTCTTTGTTAGTGCTCATAACGATTCTGCTTCGAACCACCACCGAGTCACATGCTGTTGGAGTTGAAACAGTTGAAGAGGAAAGAAGAACGAATTGCAAAAAAAAGATAGACTTATTTGGTTATACTTCTCCCATAGACCTAGGAAAGCCTTATACAGCATGTTCGCGAATGTATAGAACGTTTCCAAGGCTATTGAGAAATTTCTGGATCTCTTAAGTCGTACATATGCCGTTACTATCCCCAAGGATTATTAGTCACAACAGGGTCAATATGTAGTGGAGTTCTTATGTACCTAAGTTCGAAAATTTCCCAGGCTCCGAAGAACAGGAGCATAATTTTCGAGAGCTAACCAGGAATAACAGATCGACTATCATCTGTTATATTACTCAGCAAAGGAGACTACATAGGTTACTGGAGTCTAATTGCATAATCGCGGAGTTGGGATTGAGTATTTGGCAATTCGAGGTGGGACAAATACGCAGTCCATAATTCCACGCCGCAACGAATTTCTACGTTCTAGTCTACGGCCCTTGCGTTGTATGATCGCCATCGGATCTTGCCACTCCGGTATGTCTCTGTGGAAGTTTCTCTTCTCTTCACAATAACGCAGTAATAGGTCTATGATACTTACATTTTATTGGATAATCCCGTGCACGACGGTGGCCAAGGCTGCGGTTTCGGAACTTATGGTATGAGTCCAGGATTCTCATAAACCTTGGCTCTCGCAAGATATTATGAATCACTCATATTAGTCTAGCAACTTCAACATTAGCATGGAAAGCGGTTTGATATTCTAAATTTACGATTAAGGGTTCGCACACCTTCTGTGTGAAGTATCCGGGTGAGCGTCAGTTTCAGACTTACGATCCAGATATGTTCATATTGAACTTGTTCTTTTTTATGTCGTCAATCCGCTCCAAATGCAGGAGCTTATATTGCTTGTTTAATGCATGAGTCTACCGACACTTCGTGGATCATATGCTTCCAAGAAACATTTAGAATCATCTGCACGAGGTTCCGTCCTTCTCGTAACCCAAGAAACCTTGTTCGTCGTACTCCCCTTTTGGACCATTGCGAGTTCTTGCACTATTCCAAGAGGTTATGAAGATGCATGCATTTTGTGAGAGTGCTCGAAGAACTGCTAGCCCTTCTTCAGCGCTATCGACTGACAGCTTTCTGTATCTTCTGGGCGTGAAAGTCCACCTTACTCCACGGATACCTGCCTCCGCCGTTGATGTGTGCAGAGTAAGTTTTCAAGTTCGGAGAAATTCGTGATCCCTTGCTGACTTAGATTTTATGAATAGAACGGTTAAAAGCCATTGCTTTAGGCTTGTTCATTCATCGGCCACTTGTTGAATCCAGTTCCACAGCTTTACTGCGATATAATCATTCCACACAATGTTCACCATCGCCAAGAGTAGGGTTTAATCCCTCCCTCTCGCCTAAATTTATTAGTCCTTATGTTAATCCAGTTATTCTTTACGGCTTACTGGCCGCCAATGGAGCCGCTGCTGCTCCACGTGCGGATGTGGCGCTCGACTTTACCAATTCGAAGTGGATTTGGACCGCCGAAGTGCTCCCATCCGGTCCTACGACCTCAGCACCTATCGGGCAACGTGCATTCCGTAAGGACTTTGACGCCACCTTCCTTAAGATTCCCGATACCACTGAAATTATCATGACCACTGATAATGTGTATACACTCCTCGTGAACGGCATGCTGGTAGGCTCTGGCAATGACTGGCCTGCTCCGAATTACTTTTGCGTCGACATCAGCACCTTCGACAACGTCGTGATTGCAGTCAACGCAACCAATACAGCCCCAGGTCCTACTCTCAATCCAGCTGGCCTTCTCGCTACCGTCAGGATCAACTACGAAATTGGAGACAGCGACGTCTTCGTCACTGACGATAGCTGGGTCTATAGTCTCAGTACCCCTGCCGGGTTTACGGATCCCTTATTCGATATTAGCGATTGGCCAGCAGTATTCGTTGAGGGGAGCTACGGCATCCTGCCGTGGGGCACGGTCGCTCCTCCCACCAGCCAGACCTGCAGTGATTAATTACAACCCTTCGACGTCTACTGTGCGCTTTTTCTTATATCGTGGTTTGAATTTTTGCTTATATTTTCTGCCTTAAAGTAGGGAACGTTATTCATACAGTCCGAACATGATTTTATTTCCTAATCTGTGCTCTCCTTTGTTATGATTTTTGTTGAAATTTTCGTCCTATATACTGCTTGTGTACCATATTTGAATTGTGGCATCTACCCCAGAGATTTTTGTCTAGTTTCTACCGGCGAATCTATTGTTTGAAATAACAGTATGCTTGAGCATATCAATGCTCCTGTGCTCCCTCTTACATTAAGAGACAGTGCCGCACACGGAAAAGCCAAGCACGAATAAGAACTACATCCACAATGCCATTTTCCGATCTGATTTATTACTTGACAATATATGCTACATAAATAAATAAACGGCCCGAGAGAATGTAATGGTTTAGGACTTCAATCGTACTTATCGTGCTAACGTTACTATCGTAATTTCGTAAGACCTAAAAAAGGTGACTACTCAAAATCATCATTGTCTGGAGACGACTCAGAGCTAGCAATTAAATGCAATAAAATAAGTACAAATGTCGTGAAAAAGAAACAGAAGAAGATACATAGAGATATCTCGAACATGCACATCGACAGCAAAGAGACCAATCGAGAGTACAAAGGTCGATCCTCATGCTCGACCTCGTACCCGGCTGGAAGCTGTGACATCCCTAGTGGCTTCATGCTCATGGTTCGCTGCTCGTAATTGCCAGAGGAGCTATAAGAAGATAGAGGCACGAAAGTAACCATCTTCACAGTGCGTAAAGTATCCACGACGGTATATGGACGAGTTTCCGCTCTAAGTCGAGGAGTATTGCGACGGCGAGTCTGGGATGATACAAAGGGAGAAATTGGACGAGAATCGCACCACGAAACACGGCGAGAAAGTCTACCGTTGCGCGTTTTGTATTCGAAACGTGGACGTGGAACATATACATATGGCTGTTCAAAGTGACGAAACTCAGTTATGTTTGTCCACAAAACCTAACGGGTAGGTACTCACGCGAGGAGTAGGTTTCGGTGGAATTACAGCTTCATCTTGCACTGCTAAGAGGGGGATGACAACCTGCTTAGTGAATTTTGAACGTTTAAGAATTGCGCTCATGATCTTTTTAAGAGAAAACGATGTTATGGAAATTTTGATGCTCCTCCTGGTCACAGCGGCGACCGTAGCGAGACTCGATGTGTTAGTGGACGTCGACGAAGAGTGAATTGCAAGCAGATCTTCCTTTCGACCAGCGAATGAGAAGGGTTTCAAGGGTTTCTGCTTGCGTGAGCTTGAAGTCTGAACAGGAGGATGAGGCTCTGTCTCCGGTTCGGCGATCTATGATAAATATTTTGTTGGACAATGATCATATGCTCTAAACTGATACTCACTGCTTCGACAGCCGGACGGATTTCGCGCCTAGGCATGAAGCGAGTATAGGTCAACCACCTCTCCAAATCCTGGAAAGACAGTTGTGAGTATTGATAGAATAAGCTGGAACTAGAATCTTGAACCTACCAGCTGAATCTCGTTAGGGCCATATAAACCAGGCTGCAAAATATTTCAGTTGGATAAAGCTCACGTGAAGTAAAAAAGACACTCACGTCGTCATCTTCTTGCCTCTCCACATTTTTATTTTTCTCCCAAATTTCTCGTGCTTCTATATAAGCATCCGCTATCATCTGCATCATCTGCATAATGACTACAGCGTTATTGAACGCCTCCCTGCTTTCCCACTGCGAGTCACTAGTAAGTATATGTTCGAAATAAACAACGATACGGAACCACGTACGGGGTTCATATGAGAAATGTTGCGGGCCGTAGCGCAGCACTAGTATTGTTGAGAATGAAGTCGAGAGATTGTACTTTAGAAGCGCCGAAACTGAAATCAAGAAATAAGTTACACAAACTTTGCACCGTATGATGGCACTCAAAGCTTGAGAGGAAGAGGGGATGTGGAAGCGGGGAGCTGAGGCACCACACCGATCCCCCGTTTTTAATGTCTAGTTTGAACTTCCTCGAGAGTAGCTACGCGGTGTTTCGATCATCGACGAAATGATTTCCATAATGAGACGGTGGCCCAACCTGAACCACGTTGCATTGTCATGAAATCCTGGAAGATAAGCGTCGCGCGCTACCCATAGTGGAATCACTGACTATGGGTGCTAGCAGCATGGTTCTCCAGCTATTGAGCGGACGTTTATGCTTTGAAACACTCGTAAAACATATCGCACATCGACATGCCATTCAGAAAGTAGAGGGATTAATCTCCTCGGTGTCTGAATCACAGGAGGTTCACGTCATCGTATAATATTTCTGCATAGATTAGATGCGCATTGAGCCCGAATAGGTTCGCTTGGCGGGTGTGCGGTGTGAATAGTGTGAAGAAGTGCGAGGGCGAACATGCGGGCATGAACAAAGGAGAATCAACTGGATGATCTCACGCCTATGAGCCTCGAGGTAGGTGTTGAAAGGCTCGGCTAACTGTCATTCCAAATCCGAACACGAGTAGATGCAAGGCACACGGGAGGCGACGGTGATATCGATGGACCCAAGGATGGCTGGGTGGACAATTGTACGGGAACTTCCGTTCTGCTCCTTGCTTTGTTACCCTGGGGTTATCGGTCAAGTCATGACTTGCAATCGTGTACGGATGTGGCTAGTTCTAGCAAACTCATGGCTGTCTAGGGCAGAAGCAGTGGTGGATATATCATCCAACTTATAGCACGCAAAATACAATGAGCGTGACTGTTTGCGAAGCAAAATGCATTTGGGAAAGTAAAAAGAACCTTTCAGTATGGTAGAGGAAAAAGTATGCGACGCTCGGAGGAGCAGCGGACGAAGGGACCCCGCAAGCACTGAGAAATAGACTCGGGGCATCGTCAGCTTGCTTGTCCCTGGTTTCTCAACAGTTTCTTCCCTGGCATGCACCTCCATCGAAACCTGCGAACATGCTTGAATGCATCGCAGTTGCATCAAGACCGCCACAGGAGGAGCTTGGGAAAAACGCTGGTCCACCGAATTTCTTCGCTGGGAGCGCAAAATAACGATGCTGACGGCAATGGTATCGAATTCGGGGACTGCACGCTTTCCCTACATCTTCGAGGAGTCAGTCATGCGCCCTAAAACCCATTCAGCACGCCTTGAAGCAGCAACAGCACCTAGCAGAGATGGGCTGCTCTATGTTCAAGCACATGACATTACAATAGCCCTCTCATATTGCACCAAACTCGTCGTCAAAAGACGCAATCAGCATCTGGTCTCAGGACACGACTTGGTATGCATCCCAAGCGCTATTAAGTACGCTCTCGAGAGCAGCAACGGCAATTAGTGAGGGACAATATCCCGGATGTTAGGCGTGACAATGACTCCTGAGGTTCACCAATTGTGTCCTTAACGGACGAAGCCAAAATTAGACGCCGCGTTTACCAAGTACCTGACCCGTCCAAGCGACATCCCGCATGCTACAGGAGCAGCAGTAGCTCATCCCAGGAGAACGCCAACTGACCCCAGAACGTGCCAATACCGAACACCGAGAGTATCCTCCA
>JASFDH010000339.1:0-26742 GCA_036937195.1 Nidularia pulvinata
AACTGATCAACATCCCCGAGGCCGCCATCATACCTGCATAAATACCCGGTTGGCCTTCTAGGCAAAATGCAGATACACTTTGTCCATTTATTTCCACTCCCTACATCTATACCTCCCAATTTCCCAGTCTAAAACCAAAAGTAGCATGCCCCGCCCCAGCACATACAAGCGCATCGTGCTCAACTCGCGCCCCGTCGGCGATATCGAGCCGGACACCTTCCGCACGGAGGAGGCCCCGCTCGACGCGCTCAGGCCGGGGAAGAAGCAGGCGCTCGTGCAGTGTACGTGGCTCTCCCTCGACCCCGCGATGCGCGGGTATATCAGGGACGTGAGGAGTTATTTACCCCCGGTGCAGATTGGGGAGGTGCGTCGTCGCGCGAGTGCCGTTGTTGGGTGCATGGCGGTTAATGGTACATTTTATTTTTGGGGGTAGACGATGCGTGCGGGGGGGTTGGGGGTTATCGTTGAAGTTGGGGAAGGGAGCAGCTTGAAGGCTGGGGACATGGTGTATGGCACATGGGGTAAGTATATATGTGTTTTGGTTGGGAGTATTGTTGAACGCGTATGATACGACAGGAATGACCGAGTACGCGATCATGGATGACAAGGCGCTGCAGAAGCTCGAGTAAGTTTCCATGATAACATGCATATCCATCTTGACTAAACGCGTCCCTCCTTTCGGCAGTGTACCCCCAGGCGTGCAGACCCTCGACTTCCTGAACACCCTCGGCAGCTCCGGTACGCGTCTTCTTCTCCACTTGTTCATATCCCACTCACAATTCCCCACAGGCCTAACAGCCTACTTTGTACGTCCCCCTTCCCCCTCCCCTTCCACCTCCTCACCCCCCTTCCCATCTTAGGGTCTACGGGACATCGGCAAGCTCAAATCCGAGGAAGTCCTCGTCGTCTCAGGAGCCGCCGGCTCCGTCGGGTCCATCGTGTGTCAGCTGGGCAAAGCCGCCGGCGCGACGGTATACGCCATCGCGGGCTCCGCAGACAAGTGCGCGTGGCTCGAGCAGGAATTGGGCGTGGACAAGGCATTCAATTATAAGAGCCCGACGTTTATCGAGGAGTTTAAGAAGATTGGGTATTTGGATGTGTTCTTTGATAATGTCGGCGGTGGGTGCTGGGTGGGTGCTTTGTGACCTCAGGGTTTCTCATGATGTGTTCTGTGCAGGTGAGATACTTGATTTCATGTTGACACGGCTGAAGCAGAAGGCGAGGATTGTGGTTTGTGGTATGTCTTTTCAATTCCTATCATTCCCGTCCAGTCCCTGAATTTGCCTTCTTCAGGCGCCATCTCCGCGTACAGTGCGTCTCTTCACCACACTTAAAATCGCATTCCTATCCCTGACATCTCCTTTCCTAGACTCCGCAAAGCCCAAAGGCCTGCAGAACTACCTTACCCTCATCTCACAGCGCGCGACCATGCAGGGGTTCATCGTGTACGCCCCCCTCTCTCATCTTTATTTTCGCACCACTGACGCCGCCACCAGGTTCGACTACGCAAAAGAATACCCGACCGCCATCCGCGCGCTAGCAAGTGACCTGAGCAGTGGGAAGATTAAGCGCAAGTTCCACATCGTGGAGGGCGGGATCGAGCAGGCGCCGAAGGCACTCCCGATGCTGTTTAGTGGTGGGAATACGGGGAAACTGTGCGTCGTGTTGTCTTTTGTGTTTTCTACGCGGTGCTGATACGTGGGGTCTGTTGCAGAGTTGTGAAGATTTCAGAAGAGCCGGAGGTGAGCGCGAAGCTGTAAGCGCTGAGCAGATGTATATGAAGTGTATATGTACGATGATCTTGTATAATCCTGGGTCCACACCTACATACATACAAAACCGACTTCCAAAAGCCAACGGTAATCTTTGCTTCGAGCTGACAGTGATACGCGACGCGATTCCCCAATCTTTGGGGTAGAATTGACCGGCGGCCCTGCTCGAGAACGGTCTTCCCACGTGGCGAAAGAACCACACGACCCATGTGATATTCGCCCAGCGTCTCTATAACACACGAGTGGCACCTCCTCCACCTGGGCCCAAACTCTCTTCTGCTCAAAGTTCGATTTTATTACCATCTTTGAACGGTGCCGTTCCAACCTTTCACATACATACATACGCCACTACTGCTAATTTACGTGGTCTGCACCCGGGTCTATACTTAATGGCGTCCTCGTCAGCTGCGTCCTCGTCTGTCTCTTATTCGGCCTCGGCATCATCGCGGCCGCTAAAACACGTCCCGTGGAAGGAAAATGCGCTGCGCCAGTTGAAGCTCGTCGTGCCGGGCGCGCTGGTCACGTACTACCTGGGGACGTTCCATGAGTTCTGGCGGGTAGTGCTGGGTGAGGCGGGGTCGCAGTGGGGGAGGTACGTGCGTTGCTCGGGTCCTTTTTATGTGGGTGCTTAGTGTTCTCTGTTGGGCATGTAGGACAGCTGCATCGGGTGCTCTGGGGCTGGGATTGACAACGCTCACACTGTTCTTGTATGTGCTGCTGCTGCCGTGGATAACAGGTGTGGAACCTAATGTACGTGGAGTGTCTTCTATGGATTTTCCATCCAGTTTGTTGACGTCAGCTGTGCAGTATCGAGCGTGGCGAGAGTCGACTGTGCTAACTGCGGTTATTCCGGTGGGTGTCTGTCCTCTGTATCGCTTTGCTCTCACAACTCATTGGTGCGTAACTACAGGTGCTGACTGGGTCGATCGTCATTGGGTGGCTGCTGGGCGTGCTCACGCTGGGACAGTGGTCGAGTTTGGGATACATAAAGGGCGTTGTTGGCGGTAAGCAATCCATCTCCGGTATCCCCATCCCTCACAGCTCATCGCGTGCACCAGTCTCATCTGCGTACGCCCTAACATTCGGGGTACTGGGGCTGCTCCCGATCCCAAGAAGAAAAAAGCAAGCAGAATAAGATGGATAATGTATGGTATGCCTATAGCGTGTTGTATGGTTTAGTATACGTACTGTACAAGCGTAGTAATTAATGGTGATTCACGGACAGTAGTTTTGGGGATGACGAGGGAGTGGTGTCGGTGATAAGGCACGAGAGAGGATCGTGATCCGAGACGCCGATGCGCAGCGGAGTCAGGCGGACCGAGACAGCACTTCCTCATCAAGTGCGCCCATCCAAGAAACTGAAAGACTGCTGTTGCTGCTGTTACCTGCTGTCCTTATAGCATCTCGTGTTCATCTGCTACCATCATTGCTGCATCTGCCGTCACTACAGCCCATCTCCCTCATCATGTATAACAGCGGCTACGGTGCAACCAGCCCCCCGCTCGCATCCAGTGTCAACAACCCCTTCGTCGCCGACCCCTC
The DNA here is from genome assembly GCA_036937195.1 of Nidularia pulvinata. Classification (NCBI taxonomy): domain Eukaryota; kingdom Fungi; phylum Basidiomycota; class Agaricomycetes; order Agaricales; family Nidulariaceae; genus Nidularia; species Nidularia pulvinata. The sequence goes on from JASFDH010000339.1 coordinate 3,315, forward strand.
CTCCCGCTTCCCCGACCTCGGAGGCGCTGCCTCTCCCGATCAGGGATCGCAGTATACTGCATGGCTCACCAACTCCAATCCCTCCTATCCTACCCAGCAGCAGCAGCAAAACCCGTACCAGCAACAGCAGAATCCGCAGTACCAGCAGGCCCCGCAGTTCGCCACTAACAATAGCTATGGCCAGCCCCAGCAAGGATTTGCGAGTCCCATGCAGGGAACACCGAGCTTCCAACCCACGAGCTCGTTTGGCCAGCAACTCGCAGCCCATGTTAGTGGAAGTAGCTATGGCTACCTGAATGGCCAACCGACGGGCATAGGCCAGCAACAGCAGAGTGCCTACAATCCCGCCCAGCAGCAGATCCAGAATCCGGGATATGTAGCGCAGTTCGATCCGTACGCTTCCCTCGGGCAGATACTCGACGGGGGCCCACAGCAGCAGCAGCAGCAGCAGCAGCCGAACCAATTCCAAAACCCCTCGCAGGCCCAATCCCAACCCCAAACCGGTGGCAGCGGCCGCTCCGCTACGGGCGAGCTCCACCCGCGCGAGCACATCCGCACACACAAGGCGGAGATCGAGTCCTGGGACAACTACGCGTGGAAGCAGTTGCTGAGCGCGTTCGAGGGGCTCAAGGCCGCATGGGAGGGACGCAAGGCCGAGCTTGGGAGCAAGATCGCGGGGCTGCAGGTGCAGATGCAGCAGTATGGCGGGTATTATCAGGCGCAGAGTCAGATACAGCAGGAGGGGGTGCGGTTGCAGGGGGTAAGGGTTGCTTTTCTGGTTTTCGCGATGCCGTATCTCATATCTAGTCTTCTTTTTCGTATAGCTGATGAAAGAGGCAGAATCGAATTTCGGTGCGCTGTCATCTTCTTATCTCATCTATTATATATTGTTAACGCATCTCCCTCAGACTCTGTCGCAGCCTCGACCTTCCAGATGCACGAGGTCTTCTCGGGGTACCGCCAGTCTGGTGACCTCGCGAGCAAACGACGCGTGCGTGAAGCCACCAACGCCGCGCTGCAGAACCTCCCCGACTGGCCGTCGCAGGTATACTAGCTCCTCCCCGGAGCTAATTTGCATGTTCCCTTTCCTTCTCTCCTCTCTTCACTTTTGCTTTCGGTGAGGTATGTCATCCATCTTGATTCTTGGACTCCCACACACACGTACCGCCACCCGCCCACACAAACGGACGCAACTAGCGCCCCTCGTACCAATTGTACTTGTATCCCCCCCTCCAGCTAAATGCGCGCGCTATCAAGTACTCATAATACCGCAGCCTCACGCGACCCGTGCATTATTTTTTTTTTTTGCAAATTCTGCTTCTGCTTCATGTAACCCCCCCTCTATTATATACTGTAGGAAGGCAGCTGTACAACAACAGTAGAGTATATCGTGAAACTAAATGCTACAAACGACAAAAGTACAAACTGGCTTTGGTGGTGGTGTGGTATGGTATGTAAGATGCGAGTGTTAAGTACGTATTCAATTTCCTTTCGTTAGTGTGTCCTCATTCGGCGAACCATTCAGGTCATAAATATCCCCCATTACGCTATCCATCCCTATGTTCGTAAGTCGTGCGGAGTCGTGGCTCGTGATTAGCTATTGCAGATTCCGGGATACAGCCGGTTCGTGGGGTCCTGCGGTATCCAGCCGCCTTGCAGCCCACGCTGATAGCTCCATTCGTCTGCGTTCTCCGCCTGTGCATATAATACCCTCAGCGGGGATACGCCACAGCGTTTCGAGTTGCTCACCTTCCATGTCCAGAAAACCCATCCTTGTATGTTCTCCCCTACGTCTACCTGGACTTCCCAGTATCTGCAAATCATAGTGCGAAATGAGCAAGCGTTCGAAAGAAGTTGACAAGTAGCACGCACTTGCGCAAAAATGTCTTATAATCATCCGAAAACCCATTCATATTCCCTGTAAAATTCGCACACGACCCATGCACCACCGAGCTCGAGCTGGGGAACCACGTCCCGTCCCACCGCGCGCCGACGCCGCGCCCGTTCAGCCATTGAGCGCAGTCCGTGACGGCGTTCGACCACTCGCCGAGGACCGTCCAGAGGTTCGAGGCGGCGTAGGAGCCGAGGCTTTGGATATACCCGCAGGCGAACTTTGGGAAGAAGGTTAGTAAGGGAGAGGGGAGATTGGAAGGGAAGGGACGGACGTTGATGTGGTCTTGGAAGGAGCGGCTGAGCTCGAGGTCGCTGAATATTTGGTATTCGTGCTGTGGGATTAGATGTGAGGGAGATGTGCGTAAGAGGGGGATGGGAAGGCGTACGAAATCCATCAGGACGTCTTCTGCTGGGTAGGTCAAGAAATTCGTCCAGCTCTGCAAGATAGCAATAACCGTCAGATTCTCCTCCCCATCCAGAGAAAATAAAACAGAAAACACACCGAAACACCAAGGAACGCATCCCCAATCATCACCTTTACCCCTGCCTCCGCCGCTTTCACCGCCCCATACCCATCCAGCCAAAACTGCCTAATCGCAGCCACCCAATTATCACCATCAAACCCCGCCGGCTCATTCAGCAGCTCAATCACATCCACCAACCCGCCCACACTCTCCACCACAAACCTCAGCGTGTCGATCGTGCGCGTGATGTTCGCGGGGTTCAAAGCCCACACGGGCGAGGAAGTGCGCTGCCCCGAGTTGTCGTACCCGTTTTGCGAGCCGGGAGCGCCGTGCAGGTCGATGATGACGTGGACGTTGTGCTTGCGCGCCCAGTTGAGGCCTTTGAGGAGGTACGGCCAGGCGCCGGGGATGTAGGGGGAGACGGAGGTGGAGGTGTTGGTATCGGCGGAAGTGAGGGGGACGGACCAGTAGCCGAGGGGTATTCGAACATGGTTGAGTCCTGCGGCATTAATTGCTGCAAAGTCGTCTTCCGTTATCCACTGCTCCAGGATTAGTAAAAGCAAATTCACTTTCAAATTCTAACGCACCGTCTCCCAATGGTTCGTCAGGAGGTTCAAAGCAGCATTATTGTCCATCATCTGCCCAAGGGTGAACTCGTCAATAATATTGTCATTCCCCGTGCTTTCGAATATGCTGGGAGTGATCCATGGCTGGAAATTAAGGTTAGCGATATACGTCATCGCAGTTCATGCAGGGCACCACACCTCTAGGACAAGCCATCCACCTCTGCGCGAGTTGCAGGTGCGTCAGCTCTCAAGGAAGGAAAATATCAACCAAGGTTGCTCACAAGTTCACCCCCCGAATCTTATCCACCCCATAATTGAAAGCCGTCGGCGACGGGAGCCCGGAACTTGAACTCGTGCTCACGGCCGGTGAAGAGCTCTTACTCGTCGCCGTCGTTGTCGAAGAGGGTCCAGCAGTGCCCGTGCTAGAGGATGGCGGCTCAAAGACCACCTGAGCGTTCTGAACTTGTAGTTGACATTTTTGCTTCGCCTCGGCGCCTTTTCCGAACAAAACTATAGCCGCTTGGAGATGGCAGATCAGTAGCAGGCCGAGGCCCACTGGAAGCTGAGGGACGCGCATCGGCAGGGGTGTCTGCAGCGAGGAGTCGAGTTAGGAGGCCCACAATGGCAGCACTGAGCACTTCACGCTGCCAGCGAAGCGAGAGTGCTGGTCTACACGCGAAAGAGGGTGCAGAAGATGATGGTTCGTTTTCTCGGCGATGGAACTTGGCTGATCCTAAGTACATATACGCCGTGGAGCTCCATTTATGGAGATACAACCACGAGGCGGCATTGAGGACTCCGAGCTGCGAGGAATCTTGTTTGCCACAAGGACTTGCAGATATGATTCAAGTGTGGCAATATGTACAGCATTGAGACGCTGAAAAGAGCTCGTTGAAAGGCCGCGAGTCCTTGTGAATTCAGGAAATTGTGGGTCGCGAGAAAAAATCTTCGCTGTCAGGAACGGAGGAAAAGTCTAATTTGGCAGTTGATAGAAGGCGATCGGCGCCGCCAGAGCGCTCATTTGCTTCCGTTCAAGTCGGTCGGGCCGAGCCTGCCTGCACCCACCCATGCTCAGTCCTGCCAGTGGTTTTGAACGCCTGGCCCAAAGGTCTGTAGTCTCTATTGCCTCGATGGTTTCTCATTGGGAAAAAATCTTTTGACAAATCGCATTAGGTCACCGAATTTACACATTCACGTCGAACTTCAGTGCAGAATGACCAAAACGCGAAAATACAGATACTACAGAACGACGAGGGATCATATTTTTATGAGCCTTAGAAACAGTATGCACCTAATATTTTCCAATCATTGAAGTCGAATAAAAGCATCACGAACGACTTATGGGTGGCCGGACGTCGAACCCTGTCGAACGAGGACTTTGATTTTCTCCTTCCGTGCGCTCAATTTGAAGTCTACTTAGAGATTTAATTGAAGTTTTGAATAGATTTCAGCTGAGAGGACGCGGCCTCAGGCTGAAAGGCCACTGAAACATTGCTTCAACGAACGGCAGTGCTCAGTGCTGAGTCAGCACAATGTGTATACGGAGATAATAATTGCTTATCACCAATATGATCGTGATCGAAAATCGGTTCCTTTTGTCGTTGACGACAGCAAGCTATTTTCCACAAGGGTGCAACCAATGCGCTGTTTCTACCTACCCCCTACAGAGCGGAAAAAGTCTCTGAATTCAATCGGCAAATGCGTCTTCCATCCAGGCATCATCAATTTACTGAACGACGAACAGTCAACAATAAGCTAACAAGATCTCGGCTGGTCAATCACTGGCAGACGGACGTCGATGTCTCCTCTGCCGAGCCTACCTGTGAACTTGACATCCTGTTACCGCATCACAAACCCAGAAACTTCCCATGGCGTCTCATGCCTCTCATATATATCTCAGTTGCCCAAACAGATGATCAACCCAACGGCCTGCATCTCTCTTTCTCCCTGTTCTTGGATAGAACACTTTTCTTTCTTTTCTACTTCGTTCGCCTAGCTCGCTTCATTCATTTCTCTCCTTCTTCCGACTAGGTATCTCGTTCTTTATCAGCCTCTGCGATGGCATCCCTTTCTATCTTCTCCAAGCTCCTTTCTGTCTGCATCGTCTCCCTCCTCCTCAGGGCCGTCTATGCCGCACCCATTCTCGTCCAGAGGCAATCTATAACTGCTCTCAGCACAGCTCAGATTTCCGCCTTCAAGCCCTTCACCAACTACGCAAGCACGGCCTACTGCCAGCCTTCGCAGACTCTCACCTGGACCTGCGGTGGTGCGTACAATGGTTGTCTAGACGTCGATTCCTGGCTCATTTGCATCGTGATTCGTTAAAATAGCGAACTGTGATGCCAACCCGACCTTCCAGCCTACTGCATCTGGAGGCGACGGCTCCACCGTACAATTCTGGTATGTCGGATTCGACCCGACCTTGCAGGTACTTCATTCCCCATCCTCCCGAGTTCCTTGTACAATCCTTTAATACCTAATACCTTCTGTCTAGACTGTGATAGTAGCGCACCAAGGCACCGACCCATCGAAAATGTATGTTTTGGTCCCCTTCCCCACATGTAGACTATGCTAATCACCTACCTTTCATCCAGCCAAGCAGATCTCACCGACGCCGATTTCTTCCTGGAAAACCTCAACTCGACGCTCTTCCCCGGAATTAGCAGTGACATTCAGGTGCACAACGGATTTGCGGAGGAGCATGCTAAGTGAGTCTTCCCTGTTCTTGACTATTCTTTCCATTTTGTTTTCTACTCCAATCCAACTCCAATCCTTTGTTTTCTAAATCCATCCATAGCTGTTGGCTTTCGGAATAAGATATCAAGTACTAATACCTCATTTTTCTCATATAACAGGACGGCAACTTCAGTTCTTTCCGCGGTACAGAGCACCATTGCTAGCAGTGGCGTGAACAAGGTCACCATCGTCGGCCATTCACTAGGTTCGTCCTCGTTTATCATCTTGATTCCAACCTTGCCAATCGGCTGACTCATTACACCTTCTCCCTACTCCATCGAACAGGCGCTGCCCTCGCCCTCCTCGAGAGCGTGTACCTCCCGCTTTTCATCCCCGATGCGGAGTTTACCACTATCGGGTACGGTATGCCCCGTGTCGGAAATGAGGCTTTCGCGGACTTTGTCGACGCGAACGCGAGCGTGACTCATGTGAACAACAAGTACGTGGCTCTCGTCTTCTTTCTCGCGCGACGTGGTCGGCACTGTCTTCTTGCATTATTCTGGCCCTACTGTTCTCTTGTGGTAGTCTTTCTCCCCACCTGTCGTATCTTAGCCTTAACCTTATCCCCGCGGATAATCCTTTCCTTTCATACTCTTATCTTCTTTACCTCCAGTTCCTTGAAACTGACGTCTTCATTCAACCGCCAGAAACGATCTTGTCCCCATCCTTCCCGGACGCTCGCTCGGGTTCCATCACCCTAACGGGGAGAAACACATCCAGGACGACTTGTCCTGGGACGACTGTCCCGGTGCGTTGTACTAGTCGGATTCGACTTCGATTCTCTTGCTGACCTTGATCTAAAACTTACAGGCCATGACAACACAGACTCCAGGTGCACCACCGGAGATGTGTCGAATATCTTTGAAGGAAAAGTTTCGGATCATGATGGTGCGTCTCTTGCTATTTGTTGGTGGCTGTACCTATGACTGCTTGCTTATATGTTTCTTCTTCAGGTCCGTACGACGGCGTTACGATGGGGTGCTAATCCTCCGTGTATCCGTTACGCTTCTTTGAGTCCTGTGGGCAAGACGTCGTGAGGATGTGCGTTATGGCGAGTAACTGGACGAGAAAAGGATTCTGGACGATGAATAGAATGGGGCTTTCTTGGACTCTCCAAGTATTTTAATGACTTTTTTGGGTAATAGAGAATAGCAGCCGTATTCCTGATGATGCTGGTTCTTTAAACCGGTGACCAGCCCCCCTATGAGGCGAGGACTAGGGATAGTACAAAATACTACGACAGAGGTTCATTTTTCCAAGCCAATTCGCTATTTACAAGCCACTTGAAAAGGTCGTGGAAAGATACACGGCTTAACGGTCTCCATTTCAGGTCAGCAATCCGTTGAATCTTGAAGTAGGGGTCATCGCGGCTACTCTTGGGCTACTCTTCCTTATCGAAGTCGTAAACTAGGTATTGAAGTGGTTTACTCTCTGGCGTTCACTTTGCTAGGGGGTGTAGGTTGGCTCCTTTGAAAATGTGACTTTAACTAATGGGCATTTAATTCTTTGACAATTCAGGCATTCGGTTTTCCTTAAAGATATGAATCTCTTCGAAGTAGGAGGAAAATTGGCCAAAATTATCGCCGTCCTTCTGAAAGATGGAAAACTAGTACCAAAACCTGTTTAAATGGTTCTACATGGGCTTGCGGGTGTGGAATACGGTCGTGACCAGGAGGCCTTGAGGACCAATTCACAGCAACTACATACAATATTCATGTTATTCAGTAACAGCAGGGATAGCAAAATTGTATACGACAAGGATGCTATGAACCAGATCAATATACTATAATACGCATTCTCCAACGTCGTTCATTGTGAGGAGATACTACAGCCTGGTAATCTCCATCATTAAAATCGTAGACAAGCAGCATGAATTTTTCCATGCCAACAATGTTTCTTCACCTCCTCAGAAGTGCAGTTAGAATTAAAGTCGGCACTAAAGTTGGCGGTGCCATTCCAAGAGAAAACTCGGAAAAATCTATAGCGGTAGTCAGTATCAGGCTCCCCCACGATAGTAAATATGAACACGCACGGGCCAGGATCGGTCATCGGTGTGGTTCAAGGAGATGAAAAAAATTCTCAACAGTCAAGGGCCGTCAACGAAAGTGGTATTCAAATATGCCTCTCACGGACCATCACTCGAAAAGTGATATCCGTGACTAGGAGGCAATTTAATTTGAAGTTCACCTGTGAAATCACCAGCCATACTATGAAAAAAAACGGTTGTGTCGATTGGCTGCGACAGCTTGCTTGGTATTAGCGGAGAAAATGAACGCTCCTTGAGCCATGTAGTTGAGAGATGTAGGAATTTCTTTCTGTTTGTTGTACAGCTCTTGAGCAACCCTGACACATTTGGCGAGTGTACTCTTGTCAAGAGACAGAGGCTTCTCGTGTGTATGCTGAAAAATAGAGACTGGGTTCTTCATAAGGTAAATCCCGAGACAGTATCCAGAATATCCTTCCCGAGGCGAATATGGCTCCTTCAGTCTGTGACAGTAGTTGGCTAGACTAAAGGTATGGATAGATTGCGAACTTGCATCAATCCCCGAAGGGTTATCCAACAAGAGCGCCATAACAAAGGCTACATATACTATAAAATAATACTAAGATTAGAAATTTAAAAGCACTAAATCAAGCACCTTCGCGCTTACCAACACAAGTGAGTGTATAACTTGCCTCTAGCGCTAGCATACTTCAGTGATCTCGTGATAGCTTCAGACTTGGCTCTAGAGAATTCCACCGATTCACGTCCGTTGACAACCCATTCGTCGTTCACCTTACGAGGCCTGAATCAGTATGGATTCTAGATAGAACGTTGGCTCACAAGCAAAATTAAATAAGGAATGTTCCTCGTGTAAAGAGACTCTCCGATGCCTCAAATAACCATTTCAAGCGACCCATAATTAAGGTGGCTGTACGATGGTTCATCGACAGGGTTCGGAGGAATCGGAAGTGGCTTTGTTGGCAATAAAATATTTACCGCCGTTGGCATGAGATTGTCAATTTCCTTTCCCTACTCCAGTTGCTCTTTCTCCTACTTTGGTGCGTCCATTGACCTGGCTAGTTGTGTCAAATAGAGGTTAAAGATCGTCTTCAAAGCACTACCATCGAAGGGAGCATGACGAGTATGCAAGAGAAGACCGAACTTGGCCACCACGCCATTGTCATCGGCGGCATCAGCAACCAGGTGCAGCCAAGTCTGGTCATCGGTTTCAGAAGGAACCTTCTGGGCTCCACCGCGATGCCGATGTCTGTTGAGATCGAGAGTTTCCTCTTTTTCGACGATGAAAGTGCGCTCGGCCCACTTCGCCACGCTAGTAGCGGGCTCGCTTTGATAAACAAGTATGTGCTCATCATTGCTGTCGACCTTAATACGCGAAGCGATCGTCGGTATGTGATAGCGAAGCAAAATCCAAGCAGCACGATTAGCCTTGGTGAGCTCAGCCTCATGAATGGGGGAAGCAATATCGACATTTACGGTGAAGAACAAAATTTGGGCTATAGGGCGCTGCGGACCTTGGAAGCCAGAGACAGCATCTCTGTCAATGGCTTCCACAGAAATCAGTCCAAGTCAGATTTCGCAAGGAGGTCGTTTCCAGACACGGCAGATGCTGTTCTACGCGTTGAGGCGGGAAAATTGCGTTGTTAAGGGTCGCCATCTTGACCTATATACCATGGCACACGAGGACCTCTGCAGGTACAATTCGTAAGTATGTTGCGCATGAAAGCCCATAAAGCATGTAGATTTGACTCACAATTCATTATTTTTACTTGAAAATGAACACTTGAAAATGTCTTTTCGATAAATATTGCATTGTGAGCAGGTTCTGATTGACGTCAGAGGAGCGAGCATGTATAGAGCATCGAGTATTAAGGACAACCGAGAAAGAAGACCATAGTCAGGTACTAATTTCTGAGAACACATGGCATATCTTGACGCTTTGCGTATTGTAAACAATGCAATAATTTCCATTCCTATAAGTGCCGAGCCGTCTTCCACTTTTCGGAAAACTGCGAGATCCCAAGAATTGACTTATCCACACGATTAGAATCCAGGCTGCTGGGACGTGCATCAGTTTTCCTGTCCAGCTTCCTCGAGAGTCTTGTCCGATATCATCACGAGTCTCTCCCCAGGAATAATCGACATCCGTCTTTTTCCTCCATGGCTCTGGGATGCTTTTGCGCACGAAGTACTCGAGAATCAACCAGAAGGGGCATGAATATGTTGTCAACGCCTGGATCAGTTCAACCTTTGCAAGAGGAGTCTCTGTTGCATGATGTGGGCTCGACCGGATGTTGGACGTGGACGGTCATGATTCCTCTAAGACTTTTGAAGTCACAGAGTTACATGACAAGCGCGTTTTACGTCACGCGCCATGGGCGACCGCCGAGTCCTGACATCACACTATGAATATTAAATAGTGAAAATTTCAATCTAGACTAATTAATGTCGCATTACAGGCAGCTAATAAATATTACAAAATTTGCTTCTCCGGCGTCAACGATTCACTATTACTATTAGCTGAGGGAAAGTCGTGAAAACCCGACACATCTCACCATAAACCAGATGCCACAGCCTCCTCCCACCCCTCCATTCCCTCTCCCATTTTGCGCACCCAGTGCAACCAACACCCACACATATTGTTGACCGTAACCTTTACCCTATACCCATATCTGGACATTACAGTCATACACACCCCGACCGTTTGGACGCCGTAGTCCCCTCACATATAGACCGCTTATCCACACGTAGATTAGTTGTCTTAGCATGACCCGTGCGTCTCAGTACTTGGTATACTTGTTGCACGTAAATATAGAGAATTTTTAACAAAAAAAAAAAGTCGTGAAAAGGTGTGCGGTCTAGTAATCTCCATCACTGAAATCGCATACAAGCAGCACGAACTTTTTCCAGGTGGATAAATGCTTCTTCACCTCCTCGGAAGAGGTACTGTTCAAATTAAAGTCGGCGCTGAAGTCAAGATTGCCGTGCCAAGAGGAAACGCGAAAAAATCTATTTCCGTAGGTCAGTACAATATCGTGCCACGTAGAACCTGATCACGTACGGGCCAGGATCCGTACGGTTCAAAGAGACGAAGAATTTCTCGACGCTCAAGATCTTTACTCCAGCGCCATCCCTGAAAACACTATTCATGTACTTCTCTCCTGGACCATCGCTCGAGAAGCTATAGCTTTGGTTGGGGAGTATTCTAATTTGACGTCAAAATGAGAAAGTTTTGGTTGTATTACTGGAAAAAAATGTTACGTACTGATTGGATGCGATACTTTGTTTGATATTGGCAGTGAAAATGAATGCCCCTTGAGCTACATAGCTCAGAGGTGCAGGAATCTCTTTGTGCTTGGCATACAATTCTCGAACAATCTTGGCAGATTTGGCGAGGGTACCCTTATCAAGAGAGAGGGGTTTCCCATCCGTAGACAGGAATGTGGAGACTGGGATCTTCATAGGGTACGCTGCTATACAATATCCAGGATATCCGTCCCGAGACGAGAAAGGCTCCTTGAGCCTGTGACGACAGTCGGCTAGAGCAAGGTTGTGGATAAATTGCGAAGTTGCACTAGTCCCCGGAGGGTGATCTGACAGGAGAGTCATAACAAGAGCCGCATCCACTATATAAATTCTGTTGATTAGAATTACAGAAACTTAAAGTTGAGTATTCATAGCATCACTTACCAACGTGAGTGAGGGTATATTTTTCCCCAGTGCCAGTGGGCTTCAGCGCTTTCATGACTGCGTCAGATTCGGCGCGAGAGAACTCCACAGATTCACGTCTGGTGATGGGCCATTCGCTGCTCACATTCCGAGGCTTGAACCCATAAGGATTCTAGATAGCAGAACATAAGTTCACGAGCAATAAAATGATGGTATGATCCGCACATGAAGAGATTCTCCAATGCCTTGAAAGACCATTCCAAGAGAGCGATAGTATGGATGAGCGAATGAAGGTTTATCAGTAGAGCTTGGAGGGATCGGGACTGGCTCTGTTGGCAGTAAGACGTTTACTACCGCGGGAACAAGATTGTCGATTTCCCTTCCCCACTCAAGAAGTTCCTCGTCCTGCTCTGATGCATTCGCTAACTTAATAGACAGCTGCGATAAATAGCGATTAAAGATAATCTTCAGTGCACTACCATCAAAAGGCGCATGATGAGTGTGGAACAGAAGACCGAACTTTGTCCCAACCCCATTGCTATCGGCAGCACCAGGGACCAAGTGCAACCAAGTCTGGTCGCCGGATTCAGATGGAATCTTCTGACCTCCAGCATGATGTCGAAGCTCATCGAGGTCGAGGGTGTCCTGTCTATCGATGAGGAATGTACGATTGGCCCACTTCTCCACACCGGCAGCGGGCTCACTTTGATAGACAAGCGTAGGCTCGTCATTACTGTCGACCATAATGCGCGAGGCAATTGTCGGGATGTGGTAGCGTAGCCAAATCCAGGCAGAGCGAGCAGCTTTAATGAGCTCAGCCTCATAGATGGGGGAGATAATATCGACATAAACTGCAAAGAAGAGAGCCTGATCGCCCATGTAGTACCGATTCCAGGTGTCATGGGCACGTTCTCCTCCTGCAAGGGGGCGTTGCCGACCTGGGAAGCCTGAGGCAGCATCTCCTGCCAGTGGCTTCCATAGGAACTGGTCAAGGTCAAACTTCGCGAGAAGGGCGTTTTCGGACATGGTGAAGCTAGGCAGGTACTGGTCTGCTGGGTTGGGGATTTGCTGGTACTATTATGAATTCAATCTCTTGTGTTAGATACACAGCGCCAACAATCCCTACCAGGTAGAATGCGTGAGTTCATTGGCGACAATAGCCTGTGAAAAAGATATAGCTCACAGTTCAAGAATATTATCCTGAAGATTGCCTTTTGGAACTCTGCACTTTTATAGATGCAAGATATCGAGTGAGATTACAGGGGACAAAGGTCTTAGTATGGCGGATACAAAGCACACCTGCCACACCTAAGAAAATAACCTTTCAGGTGCTGGTTTAGAGTGACTGTAGGTGTCACCCATCGGTCTCACGAATTGTGATCCATGAGACCGGTGGGCGACACCTACAGTTACTCTAAAACCAGCGCCTGCCACGCCCAAGAAAGAAAGACCTTTCAGGCACTGATTTTAGAGTAACTTGTAGGTGCCGTCAATCGGTCTCACGAATTGTGATCCATGAGACAGATGGGCAACACCTACAGTTACTCTAAAATCAGCGCCCGCCACACCTAAGAAAAAATGACCTTTCGGGTGTTGATTTTAGAGTAACTGTAGGTGTCGCCCATCAGTTTCACGAATTGTGATCCACGAGACCGATGGGCGACACCTACAGTTACTCTAAAATCAGCACCTGCCATGCCTAAGAAAAAAATGACCTTTCGAGCGCTGATTTTAGAGTAACTGTAGGTGTCGCCCATCTGTCTCGCGAATTGTGATCCACAAGATTAGGAACACTTGGCTAGATATTAACTTCCGCGGCTATCTGTGGAGCCAACGGATACACAAACTTGTTCACATAATATGTATCTGCTTTACCGAGTTTCTTATGAGAGTGCATCTACAGATGAAACAAGGGTCGTTCGAATAATGAGGTCCATCGAGAAGGCAACATCAGCACCAACTGAGACCGGGCGCCTTCGGCATCAACGTAGGACGGCTGCCAAGTTGGTCAAAGAGTGGAGCAGTTCAGCCGTCAAAATCTTCAGCGATCCAAGCTAAATCCAAGCTAGGCAAGATAGCGCAAGTAAACGAACATATATATCAACCGTGCATAGCGGCGAGTCGGCTCAGCGAGATACTTCTGATTGGTTGAAGCTATTCTTCAGGTAAAGTCATTACCATCACAATGTGCCTCGAATGCTGAATTTGAAGACAGACGTGATTCGTGAAGAGCGTATGCGTTCCAGCAAAGATAACCTTGTAGTTAAGTTGGATTCCCCGTTTAAATCAGGCCCGAATGTTGAAAAACAAGTTTGAACCGGAGACGACGGATGCTGAGTGCTGGTGGACGGAGAAACCCAAAGATATCTGAAGAAAGTTGAGAGAGAAAGTTGAACGGATTTGGAATTCGACAAGTCACATAATCACGTGATAAGCGACGTCACGCGTCACCCTTTTAATTTAGCGCGCACCGCGAAGTCGAGAATAAGTCAGAACAGAGATCGAACGAAGAGTTCAGTCAATTTACAACAAATTACATACAATTTCACTTTAAACAGTAACGATTGGGAGTGGCTAATAGGTACACGACGACGCGGGGGAGAGGGTTACAAAAATAAGGCTGTTGAATCTGGTTGTGGATAGTAGTGGTGTGTAGCATCAAATATAGGAGGGGAGAGATGTTACCTAGTAATAATAAAAAACGCAGAGGGAAAGGAGGACATCTAAAGACGGTCCAAAAACCCATCGCACGCCTCTGCCTTCCACCCCCGGCTCTCGCTCCTCCGCACACGCCCCTGCAGGAGACGTCGCCTGCACCGTCGCTCATGCAGCGATGCGTACCCGTGCCCTTTCTCTCTTAATTTCGCCACCCACTCTGCATGTGCATTCTGGTACGCGCGCAGTGTCTCCGTCTTGATTCCCTTAAAACTCTGTTTCAGATGTTTCGCGCGGCGCTTCGCGATCTCCGTGCGCTCCATGAATGTCTCGCTCGCGGTCTGCATGAGCTGCTCGCCTTTCCGCTTCAGCTCGCGCGCGCGGTCGCGGGCCCGGTTGTTGCGGTACTGCACTTGTTCGGTGAGGGCGTGCATGTGTTCCCCCAGGGCGCGTGCCTTGCCCTTGCCATTCTGCACCGCGGCGTGGGTCTGGGACTGGATGGCACGCATGAGGGCGTCAACGGCGTCCATGAGTTCCTGCAGGTCCTTACTCACGACCTTGATGACAGCCTTCATCGTCTGGTCCACGACGGCGGAGAGAGATGAGATGGTCTTGAGGCTGAGGGCAGTAGAGGTAGGGTCGGCCCGCGGGTCCATCTTCTCGGTGGACGGCACCACATGGACAGAAACCTTCGTGTAAACTTCGGGTGATGGTGTCGTCGGAGCAGCGTGGACGATTACGTCTTGGGACGTCCGCGGGCGATCAGAGAAGGTCAGCGACATGCAGTCTTTGCATTCGGCTGACTTGGAGGAGCTAGCGATGCTAGAGGTGAACGACGGGACTTGGGAAGTAACCGAGAGTGACGTGGTGCCTGGGTTAAACACGGAGAGCGCGAGATCCTTCAAGGAAGAGGGCATCAAGGCGGTACTGCCGCTGGAGGTAGTAGTGGTAATAATAGCCGAGCGGTTGGCCTCCGGTCCGAATAATCCCCAAAGACTGCTTGTCCCCGCGCTTCCGATAGTTGGAGTGGGGATAGGTGCAGATGGGCGGAAGGCAGTGTTAATCGCGAAGCCCATGATCAAAGACATCAGCGCGAATCTGATAACAGTGTTAACGATTGTGAAAACATGGTGGAGGGGGATAACGTACAATGTGACTGCTTGTCGCGAGTTCATCTGCTCGGCGAGGGATTTCACGAGCGGCTTCTTGGCATCGTCGATGACTCCTTGCAAGGCGTGGTATACATGGAGAGGGTCGGTGTGCTCAAGATCGTCGCCATCAAAGACACTGTAAACGGAGCTTTCGTTGAAGCGCAGTGTCTTTGAACGCGGGATCGTGGAAGACAGCATATCCCAGTCGCTCTCGGCGTCAAGGTCGACGCCAGTAAAGTGGACAGTGGGAGCGAGAACGGGAAGGTATGCACTATGCTGTAAAGATAAAGTAGGAAGACGAGCAGAAGGCAAATAAACGATGGCAAGTGAGGGACGCTCCCAGCCCTGAATATCGGACTAGAGACGCAGTGAAAGACCATATGGATAAAAGGAAACTGCAGCAACGTACGTTCAATTCAGACGGTGCGTCTGTGGTTCGGTCATGGACAAAAATGCACTCGGTAAGCGTTGATGACGAATCTGCTTTCTTCTCCAGGCGCAGGAGCTGAACAGGCCCATTGGGGAACTCAAGGGTGTTGACGAGGGTGTGGCCTGAGACACTCGCAGCCTTCTGCACGAGGTCCTGCACGAATGACCACTTAATCGGCGATGAGGTGCCGTAGAGAATAATATCTAAACCAGCTTTGGTGGTAGTGAGCTCGCGAAGCGGGACCGCGGGCGTGGTGGGAGGCAGGCCCGGATCCTGCTCGGGCGTCAGAGGCGCAGCAGTGGATATCTCAGGCTCAGCATCGGTCGCGCTGAACGCGGTTTCAGACGGCGAGACGTCCTCATAGGATCCATTCAACTCATCGCGGGAACTGGTCAGTGGATCAGGGAAGGAGAGACGGAGATCGCGCATGGAGGTGTGCGCACTGGCGGGGCCGCCGGTGCTCGCGCGCGAGGCGCTGAGGGTACTGACGAGGCTCTGCTCGAGGGCCTCGCGGACACGCTCGTCTTCCTCGGGCTGCTCGATGTCGGGGATGAAGCTGGCGGGGATGGCGCAGGCGAGTGACTCAGATGCATCCGCAGTCGGCGGGAGTGGTATGGCAGGAAGGGGGTACATGCCGACTTCGATCTCGGCGGGAAGGGCCTCGTCGCCGCTGTCGTCCACAAAACCCTCCCATGCATCGACGTCGACATCGCCCTCCCTGGAGGAGCCGAGGCTGATGGAGGAGCGGCGGGAGTGGGGGGGCGAGGGGATGTCGTCGCGGTCGCTGTCTTGGGAGCTGTCGGAGTCGTTGTCGTCGGAAAGGTCGCGGGAGCTAGCGAGGTCGAGCCAGTCCGAGTCCGAGAAGGAGTCGAGCTCTGGCATTGGGGAGTAACGAGATTGTGATTGGGAGTACATGGTGAGACGCCAGGCCACCGGTGCCGCCTTAAGTAGGGGGCCTGCCGGCGTTTGGCACTGCTTGGCTCTTTATCTTATCGTCTTAGACTCTGTTGTATACTAATAGCACTACTAATAGTACTATCCTATACTAATACTCTAGCATCGCATGCTTGCTCTCTTCGACCTCCCTCAGGACATCCTCTTTGCAATATGTGCTAAGCTCGCCCCGCAGGACGTCGTTGCGCTCAAGCAGGTAACGCGCCTCCTCCTCGCCTGATTTCCACCTGACACGCGCCGACACGCAGACATGTCGTGTCCTGCACGCCTTCACCCGGTCTGACTACATCTGGCACCAACTCGCCATTGATCTGCCGCTCGATCTCCTCCAAGACCCACGCTGCAATCTCTCGTCTCTCTCGGGGGACACGCTGCACTCCGCCGTGGTGCACGCCCTCCGGCTCGAGCACAACTGGCGCAAGAAGGAGCCCACTGTGCGCAGGCTCACGCGCATCACCCATGGGACGCAGATATACCACATGGAGATCTTTGCACAGAAATGGCTCCTGACTCTGTCCCGCTCCTACGGTGTTCCTGATGGCTCGCATCTCTCGGTCTGGCGCTTGCCCGGCGCCAATGGCGGTGACGCACGCCTCGTTACTGCTCTCGATATCGCTCTATCGCGTAAGTTTGCCGTGGGTGTGCAAAGCGACGGCAATCGTGCTCTGATCGCTACGATGTGCACTTTATCTGGCCACGGGTACGCGTCTTCCTCATTCCAGGCACGAGCAGCAGTTAATGGATTTCCAGACACATAAATTTATTCAATCTCTCGCTCAAGGAGGACGAGACTCGCAGTGTATCTGACCCTGATATTCTCCGCCGCTTGGTGACTATCCCCATACCTGAACATACGGGCGTTCTGTTCGATATTCATATAAATGGACCTATTGTTGTTGCCGATTTCGCTCTCATACCCGGTGTCTCAAACACAACCCCGGATGGACTCATTTCATTTCAGACGCTCGTAATCAACGCAGATACCAACTTCAAGGCTCTCATCCCGTCCGCGCTCCCTGCTGTACGTCTCGCAATGTAACTTAACTCCGCGGATCTAATTGCATGATTGTACAGGAATACAACTACGATAGGATGAATACGAGATTATACCCCGACTACATCCTTACCGTTGGATGGAAGGCCCAGAAGCTTTACGTTCTTGCGAATGCCTTTCCTCCAGAACTACTATCCTCGACGGTCCTTCCATTGTTAACACTTTCGAGTCTCACATGCAAGATACTTCCTTCGTGGGGCCCAACGCTATCTGAGTATGAGGTGGTCAAGCTTCTGCCCAACTTTGATCTGTATCTTTCTCCTGAGCCAGAGCTGAGGCACATTAAACGTTTCTCATCCGTCGTGTTCGATTCGCGGCCCGTCGCGCACTCGAAAGGAGAGTTCTTCCAGCTCCCACTTCATTTCTCTACCCCGGAAGGCAAGAAAACGACATTACTCAAGCCTACCATGAGCTTCTCGCTGCCCTCGCACACGACACAAGACCTGGTATGCCTCGGCAAGACAGGGCAGCGCGCAGTGTGGTTCGAGCGCAACTGGGACTCGGACGACGAGGAATACCGGCTCATGCGAGCGTCGCTACCTGTGAGCGGGGAGAAACCGGTGGTGGGAATACTCCTTCCGAAGCATATGGCACTCCCGTTCGAGCTGCACATGTGCAAGACGATTTATTTCGAGGAGGCGACGTGCCGTGTGTGCTTTGGGCTGCACACGGGCGACGTGTATGTGATGGAGTTTTGAGGGTAAGTGGCAGGGCTTGTTTTCCTTTGTGCTGGTAGTGTAGCGTGCCGAGTGTGCGCAATGGAACATTGAGTGTACTTAGTCACGAGACGTAATTGAAGGACGTTGTAATTAGTGGACGGACTGCCGGACCGTGCGTCACCCAATGGGGCATCGAGATAATCTTTGCAGCACGTGGCGCTTCGCGAGGTGGATCTGATTCTACGATCACAATGTCATTTTCATGAATTACACTGCACTGTGACTGAACCACGTACTCCTCTCCTTGCCTTTCCTTGCCTTCTCCTCCTCTCACTGCCCCAGGGCACGCACCGCCCCACATGCAGCGTGAACTCGACCAGCTTGTGCAAGCCATCACTATCGCCTCCGACCCCGCCCAGGTCGCCCTCCACCAGCAGGCACTGGCGTATGTCGCCAGCATCCAGCAGAACGCCGCCGAGTCGTGGCGCCTTGCGCTCCCGCTGTTCGTGGATCAGAACCAGAGCGGGTCGAGGAAGTATCCCCCCGAGGCGCGATTCTTTGCGCTGCGCGTCTTGGATGAGTTTTTTGATAATAGGTAATTGGTCACATGCCACTGGTTGGGTTTTTCCTTGTGTGTTTACTGGCTGGAGACATGTTTAAGAGGAAGAAGGGATGCTACTGTGTTCTTGGGTGCTGTCTGATGCATTCATGCCATTTTTCTCGAGGGAGAGAGTTGTCGTGTGCCACACCCTGGATATGACTCGACGCTGATCTGCCCTTTAGGTTCGAGCCCTTAGACGAAGAATCCTTCCGTACCTTGCAGCAAGCCCTCGTCTCCTACATCCAATCCGAATACGTCGTCGGATCAGCAGAGGCCGATGCCTCATGTACGTCCGCTCGATGCGCTGGGATGGCTGTTCGCTGACTATCCTCCCTTGCCACTCCAGTCCTGCGGAACAAATTCTCCCACACCCTCACGCTCTTCTTCCTCTGCACATACATCGATCAGTGGCCCTCCTTCTTCTCCGACCTCTTCACCCTCATCAACCCCACCGACGCTGCCGCTGCGCAGAGCAAGTTCAACCGACATGTCTCCCTCCTCTTCTTCCATATTGTCCTCGAGATCTCTGGCGAGGTCGCGGACCAGATGATCAAGTCTGCGCGCCCGTTTAATGCTGCACGACATAATCGCGATGCCCGCGTGCGGGATGCCGTGCGCGACCGCGACGCTGCGAGGATAAATGAGGCCGTGCTGACGATTGTGGCGGAGGGTGCGGAGCGCATGGCGGCCCTACAAAAGAATGAAGGCGCGGCAGGGAATGCAAGGGAACTCCAAGGTGCGATTGAGGTCGTAGACTGGGGAATCAGGACGTTCGGGTCGTATGTCGGTGAGCGGTTTATTCTTCCCTCCTAGGTGTTTCGTCCATTACTCAATGTAGCCGTCTAGGGTGGATTGATATTAACCTCACCGTGACACCGACAACGGTGCCGCTACTGTTTAACATGCTCGCGGATCCTTCGCTGCCTATTCGATTGGCCACCTCCGTGGCACTCCTCCGCATCGTCGCGAAGGGCCTGAAGGAGCCCGGGGACAAACTGCAACTGCTCAAAGTTCTTTCTCTCGGCCAGGTTCTAGACGCATTAGAAGCCAAGACGCGCGCACAGCAGCTGGAGCGGGGCGATGACACGGATGAGGGTGAGGAGTCGTATCGGGAAGCGCTGGGCAAGCTTCTGAACGTGCTGGGGCTGGAATTGGCAAAGCTCGCGGATGTGAGTCGTGGTGCTGTGACTGTTTGTTCTTTTGTGCCTTCTGGGCTCACGATGATGCTTTAGGACTGCCCAGACGAAGGCGTGCGCGCAGAAGCGACAACGTATATCACCCAAATCCAGCCGGTCATGCTGCACTTCCTTGCCGACGAGTACGACGACACGTGCTGCACCGTGTTCCCTATGCTGCAGGTTATCCTCACAAGCGTGAGCGTCCTTCGTTTTCTTTATTACTATTTCGTATCTAATCGCTTGCTTTAAAGTACAAGCGCGCTCGGCGAACGTCCTCAGATCCCCTGGACGACTCAAAACGATCCTTTCTCACCTCGCTGCTCGAAGTGATCCTAACAAAAATGAAGTGGGAGGAGGACGCAGAGCCCGATGATGCGGATGACGACGAGACGGCCGAGTTTGACAAGATGCGGAAAGTGTGTTATATTATTTAGTGCCCTTGCTCGTGTGTGCAGAAGCTGATTACTGGGCTGATGCAGGAACTACGAACGTTCTTGGACTCTGTTCTCTCTATTGACCAGGATCTTGTCACTGGCGCCGTGCGGACCCTTGCGCTGAACACAATCTCAGCTTACCAGTCGGGATCGCCGATCCCGTGGAATGACGCAGAGCTAGGGGTGTATCTCGTGTTCATCTTTGGTGAAATCAACAAGAGTATGTCATGTCTCTTACTATTCTGTCACTGAGCACGACACTGATTACCGGCATGCACAGCTGGCGGCAAAGGCCGCGCAGCGTTCTGTCAAGCCCCCGCCGTCGACAAGGAAAAACGGAAAGGGACGGATTATTCCGAGTACCCGCTCACGACGCACGGGGAGATGCTCCTTGCCCTCGTGCAGTCTGGTATCGTGTCTTATCCGAACCGGACAGTGTCGCTGCAATTTTTCGAGACTGTTGCGCGGTATACCGATTTCTTCAAAATTCGAAAAGAGTGCATTATTCCGACTTTGGAGGCTATGATCGATGCACGGTAAGTCGTATGCGTTTTCTTCGCTTTGGGACGCAGGAGCCTTACTACTTTTTATTTTCGTAGGGGTCTACATAACGAAAACTCTTCCTTCCGCTCTCGATTATATTACCTATTCTACAAATTCATAAAAGAGGACCGAAACGAGATCCCTCCAGACATCAGCGTGAACATCATCAACAGCATGCGCGACCTCTTCCCTATCACCATTGAACCTGTCGAGCCAGAAGAAGAGGTTGATGTCCTCGCCGAAGCCGTCCGCAGCTCTGCCTTCGACTCACAGCTCTACCTTTTCGAGACCGCCGGCATCCTCTGCTCGCTGATTTTCAAGACCCCCGAGCAACAGGCTAGCCTCCTCCTTTCGCTCGTGAAGCCCCTCATGGACGATCTGTCGGCGAGCTTGCAGGCGTTTAGGAAGGGTGGGCAGGATATCGTGCCGATTGTGAAGGTGCATCATATCGTGATGGCGTTGGGCAATATTGCGAAGGGCTTCCCGGATTACCCGACGACGATCCCGGAGGGGTATATTATGCCCCCTCTGGATGTGTTTGCGGAGGTGGCGCAGGCGATTTTGGTGTGTCTGGAGGCGATGAATGTGTTTAAGGTTGTGAGAGACGCGGTGGGCACTTTTTTAAAGACCGGTTCACGACCTGGAACTGATTATGTTACTGGTGTAGACTCGATTCGCATTCGCGAGGATTTTGGCAACTGCTGGGCCGACAGTCACGAACTACATCCCTACATTGATGGGTAACCTCTTGACGCACTTTGAACCCTCGGAATTGGTAGACTTTATGAATTTCATCGGACTCCTGATCCATAAACTCCAGGTTGGTTAGCAAGCATTGTTCTGCTGGGACCATGTACTGATGAACACTCAATAGAAGGATATGTTCGACGTTCTGGACCAGCTCATCGGACCGTTGAGCTCCCACATCATGGCTTTGCTCGCACAGCCGATTACTGGAACAGATGATCAGCGTGCACATGCAGAAACAAAGAAGGCATACCTTGCATTGCTCAATAACATCATGGCCTCAAAATTGCAGGGCATTTTCACCTCAGATCGTATGTGCAATCATTCTTCGTGTGTTCATTGTATTTATTTGAACTTTTTGCAGGCAATTCTTCTGGACTCGAGGCGTTGATCGAAAGCATGCAAAACCTTTCGGAAGATGTCTCCGATCCCTCCAGCCAGAAGGCTGCCATTATCTTCCTTAGCCGCTGCGTGTCAACATGGGGTCAGCCCGTCCCCTCAGCGTCCGAACCGGAGAATGGTCGTGAATCGAGCGAAGGACTGCCCGGGTTTGAGAGATTCATTTACGAACGTTTAGTTCCAATTGCCTTCCGCGTGCCGTCTATGCCAGAATTCAATCTCAAGGATGGTCAGATGGTAGTAGTAAGTATTCTGTATGACCTTCGTCAATTTTCATCATGATTAATTCCTCCTTATCGCAGGTTCTACACGAAATTGCCAATCTCCTGCAAACCATCTGCAAAACACGCGGTCCAGAAGCATACAACTTCTTCGTATCTATCTTCCTCCCCTCCCAGAACTGGCCTCCAGATACAGCACTAGATTTCACCACAAAGCTACGGGATTTTGATGGTAAAACTTTCCGCAAATACTTTACAGATTTGATACGATCTTCTCGCACTTCCTCATAGCATAACGCCTATTCATTAGATTTACTGTCAGCTCATCTTACGCACTGCTCTCGCACACACTTATTACCATACTGTAGCACGCGACCATCCTATATACTACTTAACACGATTTCACGCTCTTAACCACTCATGTTGTTCTGTTACTCGTAGGAAATGAAAAAAATGTACCAAATATTACCATTCAGCATTTGCTGTGGCTCTATATATATATTGCATCATTCTCTTTCTGGATTATGCATCATGAGACATCTAAAATTGGCATCCGCGTTACGACGGTGTAACGGTTCACGGAGCCGCAACGGTGATCAGGGCCGATATCTATTTACTTGCCCTGGGAGATCGAAGCACAGGCAAATATGTACAATGAAACATTAATTACCCAATTAGCAAGTTCTAAATCCGGATGCCGCTGACATAACACCCCAGTGCTCAGCAGTCTTACGGTACTCAGACGCTGTTACGCTTGCGCACTTGACTCAACTCATTCATCCGGAGGCCTCCTTGCACGATGGCTACAGGTGCGTTGGCATATGTGATACTTTCTGACTTTTAACTCAGCTTTAATTGTCCAGCGTCACGTCGGGTACGGCCCAAAATCGTGTGTAATTATCTTTTCTTGATTACGATGCGATCTAACATAGTAACGCCTCCGAACATAGAAGCCGCCACGAAAGGTACGCACATGAACCCTTCTTGTTTTCAGTGTCTTATGTGCCTCGATACAGCTAGGCCCTGACTTCTCAGTCGACAAGACATGGTCCGAATTGGCGAATAATATTCG
>JASFDH010000340.1:0-26691 GCA_036937195.1 Nidularia pulvinata
ACACAGCAGTGCTGTGAAGAGGCTGTAAAGCACAGCAAAGCTGTGCAAGGCAGCTGTGCAACACCACATTCTAACACAGGACCCATCAAAAATTGTTAGTTTGATGTCTCTTCTCTTAATTTATTGTGCACTTATAGGTACTCTACTCAGAAATTTATTTCAAAGCTGAAGGATCATCTTCTTGGGCACCTTCTCAAGCAAGACTTTGATGGTGACACTCATGATTCTTTTAACAATGCAGATAGAAATACCATCCATATAAATAACAATACCATCTTTCAACATTGCACTGCCTGAATTAATTTCACAGCTTATGACATGTGCTGCAACTACAACACTATTAATCCACAAACCAAACCCTTCATCATGGTAGCTTCCCCTGAAAAAGAACCTGGTGCACACCCCTTCTGGTATGCCACCATTCTCAGTGTTTTCCATGCTAAGGTCCAGCATATCAGACAACGATCAAAAAACCCAAGGTCACAGAAAATGAATTTCCTTTGGGTGCAATGGCTAGGTGTTGTTCCTGGTCACACCTTTGGTTGAAAGCAGGCCAAACTACCAAAAATCAGCTTTGTTCCTGACACAGATGAGTTTGCCTTTGGGTTTCTTGACCCTTCCCTAGTTCTACAAGGCTGTCATCTTATTCCTGCTTTTATGGATGGCCAATCATCAGAGTTATTGACAACAAATGGCCCTTCTGAAGCCTGATTAAATGGTGAGAATGAAGATTGGACAAACTTCTATGTAGGAATGTAAGCTCCAAGTTCACATTTTGTTTTTCTATATTTCTTGAATGCACTTACTGACCATTAATTCAATTTCTAGCTTTGTTGATTGAGACATGTATATGCACTTCCTAGGAACAGGGATTGGACATCAAGGCCAAGTTAATTCAATCCCCAGTGCTTTTGGCAACAGTGATCCTTCCAATTCTTTTGCCATTAATGATGCTGGTGTTGAAGGTGACATGGATGCATCTGAAGATGTTGAGCAGGAGGAATATGATGCAGTCAAGGATGAATGTGATGGTGATGATTCAGGTGACAATAAGGAGGCAGAGGATGATGATGACTCAGAGGCATCTGAGGAAGAGGATGATGAGGGCAGAGATGACTCAGGAGATGAGATGGACAGCAATGGAGATGATGGTGGGTATGACAAATTGTAAGGACAGATTACCTAAATTGATATCAACCAAATGATAGTACATGAGACTTATATACCAGATAGCATATTTGTATGCTAGTATACCCTGAAATTCAGGTGATATTTAAATTGTACATGTAGAGTCATTATTCTGTCTAACATACAAGTCTGATAAAATGGCAGCTTCATCTTACCATAGTCCATCAAACAGACATATTCATTGCAATTTAGATGTCAGCCTGACAAACTACTTACAAGCCCTTGCAATGGCTGATCGGCATATGCAACATTGCCACCAAGTTGTCAGAGCTATAACTACAAATCAACTTTCCAACATTTTACTGATGGATGTGACTGCTCACATGATTATCAAGGGTTGGATGGGTAGAGATTGCCTTGCTGCTTGCTCCCCCTCCAAACTATCTCAGTCATCAACTACCCTCTATGACCCTTATCTCAATTCAAAGCTACCTAGCATATGCTTTCATCATGTGTCCCAGAGTGAGAGAAGCAATGGAAAGGGTTTATTTCATGTAGCTTCCATTAGTCTCTGTATTTCATCTAGATAAAGCACAGGGTTCACATCCAGAAGGGCAGAAATATACTTGATATTCCCATTTTTAAGTGTGTATGGTCTACCAGTATGTTTGGTGAAGAGATTATTTACTTGATCATGTTCTTGGAAATTGTGGGTGACTTTGTACACAAGCCCAATTGAACAGTTGGCCTGTTCACATATTTGTTGGTAATTCAGGTCCTCTTCAAAGTGCCAGGCTATCATTCGTAGCTTCAAATCATCAGCATGAAGGCATCATGAAGATGAGTGCTTATCTGAAGCCATCAGGTGCATATCAGGACATGCAAAAACATCTATTTATGACATGTATGTCACATTGCACCTTAGAAAAAAAAATCATGCTGTTCATGGAATTATGCAAACTGCAATAATTCTATTCATTCTACCATCACTGCTGGAGCCCGACTATTCTGAAAGTAGGAGAATTAAAAGAGAATGCATGAAGAATAGAGTAAATTTAGACAATAGAAGAATTTGTGGAGAATAATAGGGAGAATGATGTCAGAATCCATCGTTATTTCCTTGTATGGTAATTTCTCGGATTCTTCATGATAGCAAATGATTCTTTCTTCATTCTGAGAATGCTGTCAATATTTTGTCTACTTTTCATGCATTCTGCACCAATTCTTCCTCTTGCAAAATAACCAGGCGCCAGCAGCACATGGAACTGGCGAGCACAAATGCCAGGCCGACGCGATACTTGGATACACGTGATACAATAGCCGGGGTCCTAATGGTCCGTGCGCAACAGCGCTAATTTGATTTTCTTGCTTCTCAGACTCTCGTCTTCAACTTACGCAGCTGGGTTATTCGCTTGCTGGCCGTCGTGAAATTGTTCCATAGTTATCGTGAGTTGAACCCAGCATTTAGTTTGCGTACTGCGAATTATCCATATCACAACTAAAGTATCCCTACGCTGGTGGCCTCCAACAACTTCCGGATCCGCTTTCATTCATTAACTTCGACTGCTCTGGGATGTTCTTCCTTTTGACTTTTCCAATGGTTCACGACCACGGACTCCACGACCTCAACCTCGACTATTCCATAATTTGCCTGTTAGCTGCTCGACAAAGATAGTTACTATCACCTATGACCTCCACTGGTAGTGACAACGATACCACCGTGTATCTATGCACATAGCAGCCGATGTTTCGACCGCTACCGCTGAAGTAGTGACTGTTGCACGATACTCCCCTGATTGCGATCGAGTCGGGCGACCAGGGTGGAAGCCACCCTGGCCCGGTGGCATCCAACGCATTAGTCACGACACCCGGGAGGTAGGCCCCACCTCTTGTTCCCCAAAATAATGTGGTGTTAACTGGAATGAGATCTAATTTCTCTTTGTGTTCGAGTTTCAATTTGAAGTTGCACCACTTACGAAGACTAGAGGTATATGTACATAAATATTTTGCGGTTTCCAGTACATGGACTCACAAACCCACCTAATCTGCCCACACTCGTTAAGGAACTCTGCTATTTCTTAGTAGAAAGGTGTGCTCCTTCCATTCAATGTTACTGTCATTCATTTTTATTTGTGTCCAGCTATTTTCTCATGCGTGTTTACCGACGTTCGTATTCCCATTGCTCTTTATATTTTAATATTCTCTCAGTGACCGCCCCCTGTAAAAAAGCGGTACTCATTCCCGTGAGTATAAGGTCTCGTCAGTCAACTATTCAGAAGTTTAAGAGTCCTAATGGTGGCCACCTAGTTGGTGCCCTTTCTTTTTGGGTGGGGTAAGGCATTCATACACTATCATTGTGATTTCAATGACCAAACACTGGATGGCAGGTTTTGACGTCGGTACGTGAGATTAATTGTTACTGTAATAAAATAAAAACTTAATTTATTGGTGATCTTTGCAGTATATGTTTTTGGAATGTACGGCATCGTTTCACGGAGAGATTCTGGAGACGTCTCTCACATTTATTTGCTCATATCAAAGGACTCGAATCAGATGTTACCCAGAATTGGCTGTTAACGATGTAAGCAATATTTTGCTTTCATTTCCTTTTCATTAAAACTGCCTCGCTAGCGATGGCTCTTTTCAACAAGCGTTCTCAGAAATGTATCGGATGGCCTCATATCTGGAATAATGTGCTTAACACTCTATAGAAGAAGGAAGAGTAGTTCCCGATAGTAGGTTTCATCCTTGGTTTTGCTATAGCATCGTCGGATTTATTCTAAAAATCTGCAGTACCAATACTCTGCCTATGATACATACTCTAATTGTGTGGACAGTAGCATCCGGTATAATGATGTGGTATGTTGGATAGTTCCTTTCATCGCGAGACAATTTGGCTGATCTACTTGTCGATCCTTAGGATGTGCTCGATTGCTTTTCTCCTCGCAGTTTGTACCAGTTTTCAGATTAAAGATTGCACATACCTGATATGTGTTTGAAAGGACAAAGTGCTACCCAACACTCTTCTGCCTGTGGCTGTATACATTATATGAGGGAGAAGTCAGTTCTTGCCATGGCCTTCATCTCGTGGCACATTTTTTAATGTTTCATTTTCATCTAAGTTCCTGCCAATACAATGCTCGCCTTGTACGTTCTGATGAATTCTTTCAGTGATTTAGAAGCATGTTCTCACTCTTTCCCACTCTTTCCCCCTCTTTCCCTCTTCAAGACTCAATTATCGAGAACATTTCCACTCAATAGCCAATAAGACGGCTCCGGTAGAGCTCGATGTTGTAGATCTAGTCACCTCTTCCTATCCTTCAGCTCAGCCAAGTGCGATATTAGCTGAGTCTTCTTTAGAGATAGTAGGTCTTTTATTTCTTACACATGTAGAAATTTTACTGAAAATTTTTCCCCTCTTAGACAAACCCCCTACACATACATCCATCTGGAATATAAGATGGGGATGTGTCGGATTCATCAAGTCGCACTCTCTAAAGACATTATTCATATAGAAGGCCATGTCACTCAGAAAATAGACAAATATTCTCCGGTATATTTATTTTACGCGTAGAGAATCGGTCGTCGTCGCAAAGAAATAATATATGCACATGTAGCTATCAGTCCATAGTTGAGGTCAAGAGGAAATAAAGAAACAAAGAGGAAATTAGTGTTCAAAAAATATATTCAAGAGCACAAGTTAAGCTGCTTCTGGTCTCTTCAAAATGTTTCGCCTTTATATGTCCTCTCATTCGTCCGCAAGCTTTACCCCCCTAGTTTTCAGGCACTGATACATTCCTAGAATCAACATACTGTTCTCCTTGGATTTTGCAGGCGTGCTCTACTGACGCTCGAGGGCCCCCCAAGACAATTTATCTGGAGGCGATATAAGGATCAATGTAACGATGACGTAGAATTGTAATGTCGATGCATCATGCAAGACACCTCCGGCGTGCGGTAAGGTGAAAGGTACGATATCGAGGGACGTCTGCACTATCATGGAAGGATATACATATCATTTAACTCAGACTCACATAATCCACATGAATTTTAATCCGTGAAGACGTAGAAAAGAGGCACAGATTCGTGCCCATTGTTCTCAGTGGCGTGCTTAGTACATACCACCTTCCTTACTCTATCCAGTCGGCTCCATAACAGCACTCTCCATGATGGCCTTAATCATCTCGCTCCCAAGTCGACCCGATTCCTCAAACCGCCCTTCAAAGAATCCGCGCGTCTCCTCAAACCGCCGTCGGTAAACTTCGAAATTTCCAAAGCTCACGCATTGGCTCCACCCCCTAGCCGCTACCACAAACTCCAGATCATCCGAACGGTGCCAAGTGTCATGCAATCCCGAATAGAGGGCGCTGCTCAGAAGGGATGGTGAGAGGAAAAGGTGCTCAGCGACGCCGAGAAAGAGACGGAACAAGGGTGTGGCGGCGACGGAAAGGTGGTGGTAGGGATTGATACTGAGGTGCGCCCAGCAATCAACCATAGCGAGGAGGGAGAGGTGAGAATTGGCGGGAGATGGGGACATGCTGGGGGAGGTGTTATTCAAGCTGCGCCGCCCTAGACTAAATCGATCCAGTACTTCCTGCGAAAGAAGAATGGGTAGACGGTCTTTCTGCTTGTTCGACGTTCCACGGAAATTCCCCGATGAACCAGCTTGCTCTGTATCTTTCTCTTGCGTTTCAACGGTCCATTCTCCAAACACCGTCTCTCTCCCCCACTCCACTCTCTCTCGCAATGTCCGTTCTCCCTCCTGGTCCCCATTCCCACCCGCGAGCATGAGCTTAAACAGCTCTGTCGCGCTCTTGGCATACTGGTCAATCTGGGTTCTGGCAATAGGATTCAGGATTGCCAAGCCAGCGTAGACGTGCCACGCGTTCGAGTAGATGCGGAGTGCGATATTCACTTTCGCTGTTTCGATACCGCCCACGTAGAGGCCTTGCTCCCAAGGGTAGGAGCGTGCGGAGGCCCAAGCTGTGCCCATGCTACAGATATAACATCAACGTTAGGCGAGTAAAGCAAAGGAGGTAGGCGTTATGGATGTACCTAAGGAAGGCAGCGTGCGTAACCGCCTGTGTGTTAGCCGTGACGCGGTCGTGCTCATCATATGACAAGTGGACGAGACGGGACCCGAGTGGACGAAGAAGCGTCTCCACAAGGGTAAGCGCGTCGTTTGATGCTCGATGCTTGATAATGATCTGTGGCGCGCAGTAGAAAAGATTATTAGGCTATTCCCACTGTATATGAAAATAATCACGAACCAGGGGCTGTCCTACGGGGCTCACCGTGGGCCCATGGAGAGAATGACACGAGACAATATGGGCATCAGCGGGAAGATGAGCTTCAAAGGCGGCCTTCTCGGGCGCTTTGACGGACGTCTGGCCGGCAACAACAGCATTCATTTTCGTAGCTGCAGAGATTGAGAGTCAACCACGTAAATACTATCACGAGCATAGAAGAATAACAGACGTACATGGTCCATATTGCGCCACCACTTGCTCAATGAATTCAGCCTCTACAGAATACATAATGAAGTCGGATGATCGCGCAACGGCATGTCCATCCGGCAAGACACAGATATTGGCAGAATCTGTCATTTGGGAATGGGGAGTAAATATGTTGGCGAATTCTGTTATGACAGGCTCACGACACGTACCGGCATACTCTCGCTGGAGTTCGTCATACTTGGAAGGAATATCGCAGACGTTGATCCTGTGGCCATGAATAACTATAAGTAGGGATAGACGTGGATGAAAAGGTAAGGAGAGCACAATAGTCTCCTCAACAGCACACCAGTGAAAGGAAAGAAATACAACTTACTTCTTCCATCTGCTTGTACTCAAGAATTTCGCATACATTTTCCCCATTGCGCCCATCCCTATAAGACCTATCGTTGGCTGCTTTTCCGCTGGAGCATCGGGAGAGACGCGTGGATCGACGTTGATAGGGATCATTTCATGATGTTCTTGAGATGTCATCATATTCTAGCAGATACTGCAATGACGAGGTGATATTACCGTTCAAACGTTGCATGCGCAGGAGCGTGGAAAAGAACGTACCAATTGTCACAGAATGTGCCCTTAAAAATTGTGGAAGAGGACTTCTAGGCGTATATCCGAAGGCTTTTTATACACCACCTAGCGCATAGTATCACCCGTTTCAGGTTTTCTAGATGGAAGATATACGGGGGTCAACTCGCTGATAGAAACTGGCTACAGATGATATGGTGCTCGGTACTTCAAGATCCTCCCGTTCCGCCTCGTTATCTCTAGTTCAGCGATGCCCGTGACTGAATTGAAGCGAGGTAAGGAGCCGATGTGGACGAGATCAACCGATGCAATGAGCCCGAAGAGACATTAAGCGAAGCAGTGTAGATTATATCGAGCACCAGCGACGACGATGACTGTCGGCCATGACAGTGACGACGTACTCAGTGCATCGGCCCTCGGGGCGACGGGGTCGGAGAAGCGCGGCCGTGGAGGTCACATGATTAGTTATGCACGCCCGACGGCCAGCTTCAGCGGATGCCAAGCGGATGCTGGCGCCCAATTACTACTTGCATAATTAACTATGATAGTTAGCTGGGTACATGTTTAATTTAATCGCGATGCCCGACTTCAACAATGGCATGATATCAAATTCAAATTCATTCAACGATTACGATTACACATCATGGCTCAAACGAGACTGGGCATGCGTAGAATATCCTTCAATTATCGTTGTGTAACCATCTACAAGCTGAGATTGACGGGAGTGCAACCAACGGCAACAACTCCATCTGCAAAGTCGAGTCGGTGTCATTGTAAATAAATGGGCCAGCAGAAGACATACGGAGTGAATTATTCTCGCAGCAGACCGGCTGAGCAGTGCTATAAGGGAAGGAATAATCAGCATCAGGTAATCAGTTGCTCACTAAGGCTGAAATTACTGACGAGGAATTGCTTCCGGCGCCGATGACAGTGATGGAAGTGCAGCTCAAGCCGACAAGAGCAGTGACGTCCTGTACAACGACGCCCAAAAAGCCCAGGAGGGCAGCGGTCGATGCAGTTTGGGTAGTCGAGGTGCTATTGCAGCACTGAATGGGGCCGGTGTTGCATTGACTGGCGGGGATGGTGCGACGGATGGGGCACTGTGGCAGCTGCAAGAGTAGCGATAGCAAGAGTGATAACGAAGAGTTTGAACTGCATGTTGAGTGTTTGGTTTACTGAACGACGGCTGCTGGTGTTCGAATGAAGATCTTCGGAGAAGACCACTCTCCTTTCATGCGCTTCTTGAGATCCAATTCTTGCTACTTCAGTAACGCCTATGGTGTTTGTCGTTATTGAGTTCTGCTAGGAAATTTCGTTGAGGATTGTGTCGAAGTAGGGCATTGTAGACGCAGCTAGACAGGAAGATCTATAGATCAACCCGAATGTTTCGGATTCAACGAGGCACGTTCGCGCGATGACGATATCTGTGCATAAGACGGAAACGACTATCCAGAACAGATATCTCACGGCACACCACTGACGGGCATTGGACGTCGACTTTTGTTCCCGTCGATCCGAATCTTGAGAACATACCTCGATATTCGAAGAAAATATTGCTGCCAGAGGATGGCAGGGTTCACTGTGCAGAAGATTGAAAGTTGTCTTGTCGACATGGAAAGCACGACTTGTTTCGCTCGTAGGGGCTGCAGTCACTATATAAGAGATCACCGAGATCACCGACTCTAATATTTGCTAGCCACTCTCGCGAGTTAAGGGAGGAAATTGGGTTTGGTTCCGTTTGCATTTACATGATGTATGGCTCTGATAAAACACCACACGGAGCTCTACGATGAAGTTCCCCTACGAGCGAGGCGAGTCACGCTGGTTCTAGGAGCCTGGAACTTCAATCAGATTCCATTGGAAGAGGAAAGAAGTTGTAGGGGAGTGGCTGTACTGAACTATTTGCCTTTGTTGTAACCAAGTACTTTTGCAAGCATATGGAACGTCCAGGACAACTTCGACACGAACCACCATGTTCAAACTTACAGAACAATGAACGGCGCAATTCTTTCATAGAACAGGATCTTCGCCTCCACTCTTGCAGCAGGCTGTGCCCATGTCTAAATTCTTCGTCCAATTGAACATGGACGATGTTTCACAGCGCTCTTCTGCAGAATCGTTTACTTATGTTACTCCTCTTCCACCTCTGTTTCGGTGAGTGTCTGTACATTCTTTCGGATGCCTAATGATGCTGTAATGATATCAACCATCCGATTGCGAACAGGCGACTGCTGAACGTAGACTAGTCACATAAAATTTACGTGCATTCAATGATTCAATGACTCTCTCTCTCTTGGCACATAAGTCGGTGACATTTGTGGAAAGCATTTTGATGTTCGGAGAAGGTGAATTTGAATGGTTTTCTCCGCCTTAATGCCATCACGATGCCTCCGTTACATGTACGTCCGAAACATATGGATTCTCTCATGCTCGCTCATATATCTATTGCAAATCTATATCTATCGCAGATCTCCTATGACATCTCTAATTTCCTCTTCTCTACTATCTGAATGACCTGCGAATTATACTCAGCACTTTCGTGCGACGGACGATCAGTGTTCCTAAATGAGGCACTCAACCTCCTGTTCTCCTGTACGAGAACCATGAAGGCCATCATAGATACTCCACTCTTCATTATAATGCCTCAAACTGACCTACGTTTTCGACAGATCCTCATAGTTCGTGCCATGACCAACATTTCGCTAGTTAGAGATCTATTCCCTGACAAATCGCATAAAAGCTCGTCGCTTCATCTAGAAAACTTCACTCGAACACCAGCAGCCATCGTTCAGTAAACCAAACATACTTAACATGCAGTTCAAACTCTCTGTTATCACTCTTGCTATCGCTACTCTTGCGGCCGCCACAGCGACACACTCTTGTCGCACCATCCCCGCCGGCCAGTGCAACACCGGCCCCGTCCAGTGCTGCAATCGCACCTCGACCGCCCAGACTGCGTCGACCGCTGCCCTCCTGGACGCCTTGGGCATCGTTATCCAAAATGTCACTACCCTCGTTGGCCTGATTTGCACCCCCATCACCGCCATCGGCGTTGGAGGCAACTCCTGGTCAATAATATTTTCAATATATAATATGTTACCGAATACTGATATTTTTCTTCTTCTCTACCTAGCACTGCTCAGCCTGTCTGCTGCGAGAACAATTCATTCAATACGCTTTTCTTCTGTGCATCTCATAGCATTTTCAGCGATACTGATTCGAACGTTGCAGATGGAGTTGTTGCTCTTGGCTGTACTCCTGTCAACCTCAGCTTGTAGATCATTATTCAAGCAATGGGGGACCTACCACATACTTATCCTTGGTCTGGTTAGATTTCCGACGATGTAGTCTTTGAATGATGATACCATCCATCAGTTTGACTGAAAAATTCTCTGTGAATTTCTATGCGAACCATCCTGCTTTTGAAAATTCTGGTCTATGAGACACGGACGCACTGTAAGTAAATCGAAATAGGTAGTATAAACTATATGGTGTAAGTAGTGACCACCAATGTATATTCCATGAGATGAAAGGAAAAGGCTGTTTAACGAGCATTAAATAGAACTAAAAAATATAAGCTAAATGATCGTTATACAAGATGGGCACTACTGTATGTAATTACTAACGTCGTTTCTCAAGGTATTTGTCAGTGGTGTCCATCGTCAAATCCAAACCATCTAGGAAGCAATGCCCATACATCGTGTCGCGCTTGGTCAACCACGCCTTTTAGTTCCTCCTGACAAACTTCACACACACGGAATGGATTCTCCTCCAAGAACTTCTTTAGTGATTCCAGCGTAAACAACGGATCTGCGTCTCGGCCCTCTCGCGATACGCCCATGACGGACCTGAGGGTGTTCAGGGCAAGGGAAGAAAAAGCGGTTATGCACGGAATGTCGTAGGCCCTGTCGTGCTGGTGCCTGCATTCGTCTGACAGCGGACGCTGGGTAAGCTCCGTGGCGATGAAATGTGCGATAAATTCCTGGCCGTGCTCTCGGCCAGGCAAGATACGGAAGAGAAGGTCGCGCGAAGGTCGAGGCCGGTCGGCATTGGTGTTGTCGTCCGACGGGTATGGCGTCACTCTACCAGAAGGGACTCCTCTTCCCGACACGGCGTCGCTAGGGGCATATCGAGAGAGCTCGTAGAAAGTGGCGGGGAGAAGAGATAGCGCGTCGAGTTCCAACGCAAGCTCTAGCACAAGGTGGGGGTTTTTGCGTACAGTGTCGGCATCCGGCAGGACTTCTTTAGAAAAATAGGCTTCACGTATGTCCCAATCCTCCAGAGTAGGCGGGAAGTCGCGTTCTAGACATTTGAGCGAGTGGTTTCTTAAATGCTCGACGATATATTTGGTGGAAATGCGCATAACAGCCGCCAGAATGGAATAATCATAGGTTCGAGGGTCCTGGAAGCAGCTGAATGGATACTCATGAAGTGATGAGTGACAGATATCGAAAGGGGAAACGGAAATACGCACAAACCATCATAAACAGCACCGATGAAATGAAACCAATCCAAAGGATCATCATGCAGCTCCACCCAAACACACCCGTCGATGAGATCCTGTTCTTCTTTCTCCGGTTGTCTAGGAAGTGAGAACAGATCTCTGAAGAACTGGGAATAACGCTCAAGTACGCCGATGTGGACTTTGAATGCGGAAGATTTGACGACGAGTACAATGTTGCCATCGTTGAACCAGAAGTCGGAGCTTGCAGATATGTGCTGCCTCGGGGGCGGGAGTGAACTAATGTGGATATGATGAGACATACGTGAACGTAGTGGTAGATAGGTGAGTATGGATGTCAAGGTTCAGGAGTACGATGCGGATGAAGGATAGGTAAAGAAATGAGGGAGGAATAGCACTGAACGCGAGATTTAACTGGCCAGGTTGTCTGGGATGATGATCAGAGACATATTAGGGGCTGAATCTTGGTGAACATAGCTGAATGTGATTGAATAGGACTATCCAAGGAGTTTAAGAGTATATTCAGACTTTTGTTATGCAGGAAATAGTAGAGGCTGGAGTACTTTTTATATCAGGAATCATCGTACTTGTCAGCGTCGTGAAGGTCAGTGGCAACAAGCAGCCTTAGAGACTTAGACGACGGAAGCCGGACATCAGCTATAACAAGACCGTCATCGTTTTCTCATGATCCACGTGGCATCAGATGATCGTTGGCTCCTTGAACTTGAACTCTGCCGTAACATGGCCGCAGAACGCGTCTTTTCCATCTTCAAAGATACAACTGTCGGTATTGCATGTCCACAGTGCGTCGTAGTCAACGTCTATCGGCTGCATGAGGTGAGTTGATACAGAAAATACGTCTCTGTCGTGCTGCTATCATTCTTAATCCTTCCCGTGCTTTTTTGTCTCTTTCGCGTCGTCAATGGAGGTCTTCATCGTCGATTATCTTTTGGCATTGCAGAAACATCGCCCGAAATGGAATTCCAAGATATCATAGTACTTTCGGATCCCCAATCTACGCAGACGAAAACCAAACCGACTCCTATTACCCCGGGTTCATCCAGCAAGCGAAAACAAGAGGATACGAAAGATATCCCAGAGCACTCCGAGGCAAAGCGCCATAAAAGCTCCCAAACAACGAAGCACCCGCGTTTCTGGGCTCTTGATGGGAATACTGTCATTCAAATCGACTATATGCGGTTTCGCCTTCATCGCAGTCGCCTCGCCTCGCAATCTTCTTGGTTTGACGATTTATTCATTAGGAGAGCTGGAGGGAAGCCGCAGAACGAAGATAACGTGAAGGGCATTGACGAAGTGATAGCTGCAACCGAAGAAATAGATGGAATGGACGTATATCCCCTTGATAACCACCGGTGTGACGATGGAAGATTTCGAAGCGCTACTCATTGCGATGGAAGACGGCATGTATGTCCTTTCTACATTCAAATTTATTCATTTCCTTATTTGAATTATGTTAGCGGCTACTATAGCTCCCGACCAAAATTCCTCACTGTCGCCTCTATCTACCGAACCTCTTTTACTCTGGAGTTCCACCAATTCCTCGCTTTTGCTCAAGACTATCTCCACAGCATGTTTTCGAGTGAAGTCTCCGCTATCCCAGTTCCTTATGCCGCCGAAGCTGTCCTTCTTGGGCGGAATTGGGAATTCCCACGAATCCTGAAGCGTGCTTTCTATGAGCTTCTACGCACCCAGATTCAGGACAACGACGAAGAGGAGGATCCCGAGCACCCTATTCACGATTTGGACTCCGCAGATCTTGTGCGTTTGCTTAACGCCCAAAAACGCGTCGTATCGATGTGGAACACTATTTCCACCTTCGACGGCGGCAAGGTTCAATGTGAAAACGGATGCAACATCACAAAGGCAGGGCAATATACCAAAGTGGTGAAGAATAGCGGCGTCTTCCCCAAATTCGGTCTGGATCCCATATGCGGCCTTCAGTATCTTATCAATCTCAAATTGAAGCTGAAGCTCCATTGCTGTGAAGAGTGCGTGACGAAGATCATGGACTTCCTATTGACGAAAAAGCGTGCTATCTGGTTGGACATGGAGGCCTGGTTTTGGCTGAAGTAGAGGAACTTTCCTTTGTAGTGCATCCTGTTATTTTATCAGCACGAACTTGATCCTAATTGCGTAGTTCAGTGCACCTATCGCTATTTAGTGTCAAGTAGTCCCGTTTATACCATAATTAGATTCGATCTGAATTCTTTGGCGTGTTTTTTTAGGCATCAGGCATTTCCAAGGTTACCAATTTCTTTCATCCATATCACGTCGATTAGAGGGTGAGCATGCATATATCATGCTCTTAAGATCGTTTTGTAAAAATACGAGCACAACCCTGGGTCCTGGAGACGACTTAGATGCACCAGGAAAAAGGTACAAGGTGGCCAGGCATTTAGAACTTCTGTCCCAATGGCCTGGCTACCCCGAACTTTTCTCCTGTTGATCCGTTCGTAAAAATGACAGAATTGAGTTCAAATTCCATCACAGAAGACAACTGCTACATCTCACTGTCTAATCGTTACTGCCTGGCGATTTCGGTACCTCTTGGAGACAAGCTCCAAGTATTCTTTCTTCTGGATGACGCGATTACTGTTATAGAGAGGAAAATCGATCACGCACAACTCGAATATGTGGGCGTTGAAAAGGATCCGAGGACCAGCAATCAACAATCAAATGCCATATTGCTTCAGGAATATCTTGGTATCTTTCCGGTCGTTTTCCGGAGACAATGTGCAATATGGCCATTACCTCGGTGGCATCGTGGAATGGCATAAGTCCAGTGTAGACCTAAGAGATTTTATAAGACACCAAAGGAGAATGAACATGGATAAAAGACTTGCCTCGTACACAGTCATTCCAAAAGCAAATATATCGGTTTCAAATGTTATTTGAGGCTCCTTGTTACAGGCTTCTGGGAGCAAGAGCTCTGGCGCCATCCAGCGAGGTGTTCCGCCTGATACATATTGCTGAATACAGTTCGCAATCATCACTTCTGTCACTCCGATAAATATGTCTAAAATTTTCAGAGCAGATGTCTCCGACGGGAGACAGTATGAGGATGATCCTAGATCTGCAATACATGCAGAACCTTGCTTGGTAATCAATACATTAACCTGCACATGGCCATGGAAATAATTAGTATTTAAGAATTGGAATTTTAGAGATCAGACCTACGTACTCCTTTGAGGTCCCCATGGACTATACCGCGTGACCTCAGGAAGTCAAGTCCTTCGGCCACATCCTTAAGCTACGAGAAATTCATATGCATGGTCCCTGAAATAGTTGGAAGTGACACGTACCAAAGCGATTTTGCATGCTGTGGGATTCGAAGCAATATATTGAGTTAGACTGCCGTTTTCCATCCACGGACTCAGGATAGAAAGTTCGTTTCTTTCATGGATTGCACCAGAAAAAGTCAAAATTCGCCTATGGCGAAGAGAGTCCATGATCAGAACCTCCTTTATAAAATTCTGAAGTCCGCTCCAATAGTCAGTCGCAGAAAGCACCTTCAAATTTAATGTTGTGCCCTTACCCGACTTATCGTTTCATGATTACTGCGGTGAAGACGCAGTGACTTCACGGCAAGTTCTCTGCCCCGAATGCACGTGTGATACACAGTCGACTGGGTACCATCGGTCACAGCTTCGAGGTCATCAATTTCTGTTCTCTCCAGGGTCAGCGACCTCGGTAGCACCATGGCATTCTGACATAGATATATCAACAGATTTTGCTGCTGTCGAAAGATACTTTCTGGCATATATCTTCGAAAGAACTGAAAGAACTAAACATCAGTTTACAACATATGTTGATTGGATGATACTCACATTTGTCGTGGCATGAAGTCTATCTACATACCACCTAATGAACATCTGCATCTCTGCTGATTGTGTTTGACCCACCACTGTCGCTGGAGGGAGGAGATGAGGGCGACCGCTACAGCCTTACATCCGTTTTTCTCGAAGTTTACAGGATGGCTGTGACGAAATCGTAGCTATAACATGCATTTTAAATGAGAACTGCGTGAAAGCAAAGTTCTGAATGGAAACCAAGATTGCTCGTCCGAAGTCTGTATTAAACAGGACAAGATTCCAGTAACTCAGAGATAAGAGTTCAATAAAGGTCAAATTGTGAATCATATCCTTCTAACTACGTCATTTATGTTCGCGGTGAATCCATCATCCTGTCTTATTCATACAGATCCTGTGTGGCAGAGCCTGAGGAATTTCAATCGCAGTCGCTGGTACAAGATGAAATTTAGAACTTCTGCTGTAAATTATTCGTTCTGAAAATGTACCATGAAGTGCATGATGTCTGCTCTTTAAATATTATAGCCTGTAGGCATGTGGGTTTTCTAAGCTGAATATCGCTTGGTTTGTATAAACCCTGACAGACTCACTACGAGCCGGTCACCAATTCTATGCTAGGCTTCGCGTAATCGCTGCAGCGGACATTGCAGAATGAGATACTTTGTCTCGGCAGAGTTGATCGTTGTTGTCTACTTTCTGAGTCAATGTCTGTTGCAGGTGTAAAACCCCCACTCATCAGAATGTAAAGAGAAAATACAGTCCGGATAACACGGTATCCTTTATAGATGTCCTGAAAGACACCTTGACAATCATCTGACTTTGTATACTCCCGTGAGAAGTGCAGATCTCTCATGAGTATGGAACGCTGGCTGTTACTAGATTAAAGACCATTCTGAACTAAGCGATCGGCATTATACATTCCTTGTTGTGGGTTAATTCAACTGCACACCTCAAGTTCACGAAGACGTTACAAGGAAATTAACCAATGAAATCTTACAGAAAATACTTAGACGCGCGTTTTTGAACAACTATTTCAAGGAACACTGACCTGCAGTGACAGATGAGAGTCAAGCCGTTAATTGGCCCATGGACTATGTCAGGACAGCAGTGGCTGTGCCTTGAGTGTGTTCTCGGTTGAAGAGCATCACACGTTCTTTGATGCAGTTGTCCAAAGGATTTATCTTTATGGACCTCTGCAATATTCATATGTTTAAAGAGCTGGTTAATTCAATCAAGACTCCGTTTGATATTGATCTCGGATTTCGAGCTGGCTCAGTGTACCGTTCTGACCAGATACCGAAATTCCAGTATCTCCTCTCGTGCATTAAGCCCCAACTCTCTATATGTAAGAGGCTGCGGATTAATACGCCGAATCTGTGTTTCATTCACGAAGTATTTTCTCCATCGAAGACTCCTCATTTATGATCTCTTGAAATCGTTCACGCACAACATGGAAATAATAGCAGCTAAGGTGCATTGCAAAGTCTCAAATGCGAAGCTATGTTGCACTAAAACTTGACAGCTGGGCTCCAGAATTGGTATGTTCTTGCCTTTTTAAGCCGTCAAGGAGCGCTGTAAAACACGCCGAATTCGTGAACATGAACGCTTGTGTGGAGCTTGTTCAGACTGCAAACTTTCTCGTTGAAGGGTAACGCCTTGAGGAGTAAATAGATGGAAATAAGCGCCCTACGGTCCTGGTCCGTGCGCACATGTCGAGTATAAAGGCTAGGCGCCTACACCTTGAATCTTTACCACTCTGGCCTTTTGGCTTAGATCAAGTGTAGTATCTGTTCTTAATAGATTAACCTCTATTATGGAGCCACCGGCCCCATTCCTGGTTATCTTATTTTTGCCGCTCCATTTCTTGGTGCTCGCTTGCAACACTAGGACGTGATGACCTTGCTGCTGCAATGGCTTGTGTCGTCGGGGGATTCTTTCCTTTTTCTTGCGACTTTCTCTTTGTTAGAAGCTTGCCACACACCAATTGTTGTAGTGGTGAATTTTGGCAAACAGATTATCGTTGACATACGTGTATTTTATTTGGGATTCTGTATTTTTGGATATTTATTTTGTTAGTGCCTTCTGGCTAGGCTGCAAAGTCAGTTGTAACAGCATAGTGGGTCCATGAGTGTCATTTTGAAACTTGTTTTCTGAAAAGTGCTACATTGTCAAGGTCCATGATGCCTCAAAGTTGAACTTTGTTTCATTCAATTGCACATGCAGCTGCCCTGGCTACACATGATCTCCCTCCGTCATCCAACTGCAGTCAATTACTATGCAGACACGACGAGCTTGACTGGAAGGTGCAGCACCAGATAAATACCGGTGAGTAGACTCTTACGCTGCCGTATCAATTCCACTGACACTGCTTCTCTCACAGCTCATAGGGTGCTGCCCAGGGGACCGGGAGGCTCTTCAATTTGTCGTGTCTATAATTACGGGCATTTATTAGGTGCGCTATCTTTACATTTTGCTCTCCCTAACTCTTCTATCATCCATCGCCTGATTCGCTCACCTCCATCACTGTTCTAGGAATTATCATGTGAAGCCCAATATATGTGTGCAATCCGTGACGCAATGCTCTTCTTCTCTTCCATGTATGATTCGATGTTTTCCTCGAACCTCAACTGCACTGCTATTTATTCAAGGATCAGCTAGAGCGTAGTTCATTGAAGCCATCGCGGAAATATGACGGTTGAACGTTAAACATTGAAGCTGAAGGCCCGCAAATGCATCTTAGTTGAACAATTCCTAGGATGGGCTCCTTCACTGGCCTGAGATTGCTTCTTGCCTTAATGGAGCTTTGCTAAATGGCCTGACTACTGCATAGACTGCTAATGATTGAAGAAATAATTGTACATTATCTACCATGAGCTCACTTTTCTGATGCATTTCCTTCGACTCCTTCATGCTCACTTAACTCATTATGCTGGCCACCCTTATGCCTTCTAGCATTATGAATCAACATAGATACACAGATAGATTCAATATATCCAGTTTTTCACTGCCACAGCTTTGTACCCCTCGCAGCGGTCCACTCCTATCAATAGGTGTCCAACTTGTGCCAATGAATATCGCCTACTCCGTACTTCCTTTTGTCTCTTGCCAGAGGAGAAGTTCAGGCTGAACTCCTTGATGTTGTCCATGTAGGCAGTTATGGCTATGCTAAAGGATCTGTTACTCACCCTATCGCTCGTTCCTTTAGTACCACGATACAGATACAAGTTTAACAGCAGCAAAAAATCCATACTCGATCATGAATGAGTTGGCCATGGTAGGAACACAACTCATTAACATATCAGTCCTGTAGTATCTCTCAGGTGAGCATCCAGTTACAATTACTCTATCAGGACTCTGAATTGCTCTATACATTTCTCCCTTAGATGCTGTTTTACCTCTCCATTGACTTGCAAAATTAAGCATGACTCCTAGAACTTTAGAATGACCTGATCATGAATCAAATGTGGCTTAGTACTAGCACCCCAAGATTATGAGTCTTGCTTTTGATTGATTTATAGATTTTGACTAGTTCAGTTACACTATCAGGTTGGTGTTGTGTTACTCGTGCGCCCATGATTCTAAAAATGAGGTTCTATTGATATGGGAAGATTGAAAAAAAGAACTCGAGGTGTCTTGCTAATCTCTGAGTAATAGATGATGTATTACTTATCCTTATGTTATCATATATCGATATCGCTCATGAATAAATAATACAAAGCCAATGGCCTCCCAGCGACTCGAAGACACAAAGGAAATCTTGGCATGAAGACTAATAGTTGCCGGTCAGAAAAATCTATATTCTTATTCTATCAAGTCGCTGAAACTTATTGGTGTCTCTCGCATGTAATTCTATCTTCTGGCATGTATGAAATCTTCCTCTTTGTGATAATAATTCCAATAGGCGTGTACTTGCAGTTCAATCATCTTCGGAGCTCTAATGTAAAACCGAACAAAAGTACCACTGCCGACTTCACAACCAAATTGACCCATCCGTAGCTCGAACACGTCTTATAAGCTCACATGCAATCGCGGTGGTTTAGAGCTACGTTCTGTACTTCTATGGCATAAATGTGATCGAATACACTTTCATTTATTTTAATTAGAAAGAATCTGTTATTGAATTTATGGAAAATGACCAGCATAATCGGTGAGTCGGTTTGAGCTTCTACCATGTAGGAGCTCCTATGTCTATCTTCATTTCTTGCAATTTAAATGAAGTCTTGCATTCATGACCTAACTCCCAGCTTCTCAAATTAAAGTGCTGGTGGTGTAATGCAAGTACACCCAATGACTATTGTAACAAGCTTCACTTTTCCAGCTGGAAGAATGGGGTTCAAATCATTGATTGAATCCTATCACAACTCCCAAACCCTCAAATATCCTTGCTAGTGATGTATTAGTAATGTGTTCACTTTACATTCGGGTTTGGGTAATACTCAAGTATTACTTACAATTAAACACTTCAAGCTCATACCTGACCTTAAAGTGCTACATAAAAATGAGTTTTGTTGGTTCCTACAGTTGAAAAGGACTTAAATAATAGCCAGCTAAATCTTTCACAGGTGACTCGCATCCCCATACTGAGATTCAAGGTTTTGTAATGCCTGCATCGAAGCAACCTCCGAGGCTATCTTTTTTGTTCGACCTTGACCACGACCATATTCTATTCCTCCAACTAGAATTATAACCGACGGTCAGTCACATAAAAATTAATTCTATAACAAATAGGACACACTGTAGATAACTACGGTCCAGACAGAATTAT
This sequence comes from Nidularia pulvinata, assembly GCA_036937195.1. Lineage (NCBI taxonomy): Eukaryota > Fungi > Basidiomycota > Agaricomycetes > Agaricales > Nidulariaceae > Nidularia > Nidularia pulvinata. Next base: position 20,224 of record JASFDH010000340.1, read on the forward strand.
GTCGTGGTCCTTCAGCCCGTGCTTCTGATGCAGGACGTAGTCTTAATGCTTGACAGACGTTATTTAGGGGCACACTTATCCCCCCTGGTTCTGTTCTTGTCTAAATACAGCGGATAAGAGTAGTTATATTGCATGTAAATTCACGCACCTCTTTCTGGATAGGCTCCACTTGAAATAGAATCCGTGGCTTGGATGCAGCCTGCAATATATAATATATGTTATATCTGGTTTTCAAATTGCCAAGTGATTACGCACAGAAGGTGGCTCGAAGTCCTGAAGAAAGATTTGTCACTATATTTGGTACTCGTATAATATGATGCATACCGTGTCGATAGGCTGAGAGGACAATTCTGGCTTGGAATCGGGGGCCCAAGGCATAGGTTGTGAGACATTTAGAGACTAAAAAATTACACAAGTACAATTAGCCATGGGATGATATGGGATAATAGGAAGTTTCATGGTATGAAAGAGGACTTACATTGAGGATGAGATGAATACGACAAAAGAGTCGAGCTTCGCCTTTGCTTGCATTAGCACCTTGCTGTTGATTACCATCACCATAATTTGTCCCTTCCGATGGATATAGTATCTCTTCAGATATCTCGTTGCTTGCTCCAGACTCAGAAATTTGAAATCGTCCGTCACAATGGAGACTGAGAAATAGTTAATTGAACAAATTATCAACATTAAGAAGTCTATGCTGACCAATTGATCCATCCTCCCTTCGGGATCGTGGCAGGATTAGAATGTCGACATCTTGGACACTCTTGTCTTTCTTTCGTGGTGTTCGTGTATCGTAGAATAATCCCTAACTCAAGCTCCATTTGAGGCTGTACAAGAGCCTCCCATTCTTCTCTTCTCACTATTCGCCGCCCTTCATCTGATGAAACATTGTACTCCCCATTCTTGATATATCCTTCTCCCGGACAGCCGAGAAAAAGAGCATTCATAGTAACAGAAAATTTCTATCTGATCGTGAATAACTGGATTTTATAGCCATAAATTATATTAAAGATATTCACCTGCCAAGAAAAGCAAATCTCCCATGGAAGGACTATTGTCTTTCCCAAGCAATCTATGACCTGTATTGCATTTGATAAACTGTATCCTATCCCAGAAGGAATTTGTCCAATGCAATTCGAAATCCTTGCAAGGACATCTCTGTGTTCATAGCTTCAACATTAGCTACCATCTTCATGAAAGAATTATGCTGTCTACGAACGAATTTGCTGATACCAGTAGAAGCATTATGCTCTGCTGATAAGCCGAAACCTTCTTTCTAACAGTATCCATGTCCTTCTTCATGAATAAAGCCCAACATATCTTCTTCCACACAACATGAAGAGCTCGTAATCGCCTTTGCGGTCCTCCATCGGTTAGAGCATCGTGGTATGATTGCACCTTGTTCAGAAATTTCTCCATAACCAAGCGACATTTCTGGGTCTCCAAATCCATTTTGGACAATATTGCACTGTCGCTTGTAGTTCCAGGTAGACCATTGACAACGGTCTCAGTAATCAGCAGAGTATCTGATAGAGAGCGGAATTCCTGGACTAATGCTCGATATTCAGATGCCGAGCCACTACTGTCGTTCAATGACTGTACAACTTTGCATGCAATGCTGGTTAGAGCGAGGATATCTCCAAGAGATGAAGGTAATAGCAACATCAGTGCAATAAGTGGTATAGTGAAGCAGGAAAGTGCTGTAGATAGGCTAATTGTGGCAGTGGACTTATAAGCGTTCAAGTAAGCGCCGAGTGTGCTGTGGACGAATTAGCGTGTGTCAATGATTAACCGGTGCTATAAACATTGCATAGGAGCACATGCAATGTTGATATAACATAGACAGGCCATGGTGCAGTGTCTGGAACCGAAAATAGCCCGATTTGGGGTGTTAACACTTTTGGTTATCAGTTCCCACCTACCTTTTTAACACTCCAAATTAGTGCTGCCGCCGCTCGGCTCAGCTTTGCTGAGCCAAGGAACTAAGTCGGTATTTAAGCCGAGCCGAGCTACCATCACGTAGCTGGCTCATGTCCAGCTCCGCTACGCAATATGTCAGCTCCCAGCCCGCTCATCAATAGCTAAGCTAATATCTTATCGCTTGAATAGGCAGCTCCTCGCAGCAGCCTTTCTACCAAAGGTGCGTCTCGACCCGGGCCACAGTGGGCCAACTCAGGCAGGCTGGAACCCAGCAGTAGGTTGCTGCCGGATCACCCCGCGGCTCCCACCCACGATAAACTAGACCACAACCGTGACAGAGAAGAAGGGGAGTTTTCCAAGATTCTTGCCGCTAATAACGTCGAGACTCGATCGCCTTACGAATACCACCACTATTCTTGTACGTCACTGTTTTCGAGAACTCTCAGGCTATGCATTCCACACTATCCTACGATACTAGTAGCACCTCCTAGTCAAACGGCCTTCTCCTTACATTTACCAGAGAGTCGTGACCGATGATAAGTTGACTAGAATCTCATCGAAGTGCTGATTAACTCCAAATGCATCTCCCAGCTATCCCTGCGCTCGCAATAACCCCTTATCTTCTAGCATTCCCAAGAAATGAAAGCAGATTACTTCCTGTTCGAGAGCTCAATAGATTTTCCACCAATCGCAGCTTAGGGTGTAAAAACCTACTAAATTATTTGGTAAGTCAAGCATTAGGCCTACATATCACTCCTTGCAAAACCTCTTACACGAGAAGTGAAATAAATGCCAACCAACTCATAAACACCGCAGATCTTATCATCGTTCATACGCAGTATCATCTTCGCACTGCTTGTATCAGATCCTTAGGAGATAACCTCTGTCCAACTGACTTGGCGCACTATGTGTCTATAAATTTACAAGATCACCTGGCATACCTGAGATGAATCTTTGCATCAATGCAACAAACAGTGTTGTCAATGCTCCCTTGTAATTACATCCCATGCCCATGATGTTTTTGCTTTCCTTGAGATCTTTAAATTGAGATAGAAATCACTATGTCCTAGTTCTCAAAATTCTGTCTGCAACCAAAATTTGGAATTCAAATTTAATAATTACTATTGTGAACAGATTTTTATTAGATGTTGCTCAATAATTTATATCTCTATTTCATTTATTGTGTCACTAGATGAGTATGTATTGCCTCTACCTTAATCCCTGAACTATTGTCTTTATCATTTGATGCTCACAATACAATTATCATTTCTAGGTACACTTCCACTCAGGTAACCATAGAATTGCTACTTCATTACAATTAGCAATACTATTATTTAAGTAGCTCTTTTCTGTACTGTAGTCTCCAACCCAAATATTGACTAAGTTACACCTAGTCTCTCAACTAAAATTATCCCTGGTCTTTCTGATTTGCTTCCAACCTTCAGACTCCCTTCTGGCTTCTCCTTCTAGTTGACTAAGTCTTAGGATGCCCTCAATACTAGACTTGGACTCTAGTTATCACATCCCTCAGTTGCCTCCAATAACTTTCCAACACTGTGGTATTTACTTCTGACATATGGATCACATCTAAATTAGAACTCATAAGAACTGGAAGGGCACAGCACATAAGCTGAAACCAACAGTTCTGATTTTTAGCATTACAGTCAGAGATCCCTCCAACATTACTTCTGACACTTTCTGACATTGTGCTATCATAAACTATGACCTCTAGTTCTTATTCACCTTTAGGAACAAGAATTGACACCAAGGCTCTCACTGCAAATGCAAAGTCTAGACATGTCCCAAGCATAGTGTACATAATGGTCCCAATGAGGCTCTGGTGTGGGTAATCATGCATCTCTTCCTTTTCTGGATCTGTTTGTGGACAATCATCTTTTGATAATTTGATATTTGATCTAAGAGGAGTGGGGTGAGAGTGATTGTCTGTGATCCCATAATACTCAAGAGATTCCTTGATGTAGCAAGTCTGGTAAAGTCCTAAAGTTTGGGTCTCATGGTCATAGTCAATTGCAATTCCAAGGAGTTACTTAACAGGCCCAAGGTCCTTAACCTTAAAGCACTGCCCAAGGAGTCATTTATGCTCATCCATGACAGTAAGATCATTTCCTAACAGTGCCATGTGATATGCCCCAGGCAGATCTACACCTGAACACTAAAGGGAATTCATGTTTTAGTACCCAGGCTATGATATTAGTGAAGCTAACTAGCTACAACAGAATAAAGTACAATAAAAAAGCCCTAAGTATGGAAGAAGGCATGTCTAGCTAGCAAAGGAGAGAACACAGAGCACAGCAGCACTAAATATAGCACTTAGTATCTGGGACCCAAATAGAGCCAACATAGCTAAGCCAGAACCAAGGGCATATATAGCATAAGCTGAACTGAAACAACAGTGTGTTTGGTGACAGATGTAAGGCATAACAGGCACACATGAAGAGACAAATGGAAACATGGCCAGGACATTGTATGAAAGAAGGCCATAGTTGCAATAACACACAAGCAGGGTGCAGAACAATAATAGATGAAATAGACTGAGATACACACTATCTAAGGAGGAGAGTTTACCAGACTATGACAGATACAAATAATGGAAATGTAAAATGGTAGTGTGTTAGCCATTCACTACATCTAGCTAGCACACTGCCAGACATCATTTCTATTATACCTTGTGCTATTTGTACAGCATATTTGAATACAAACTCATTTCAGACTTGCCCCCAATGAACTTGAGAGGTTGTGATTACTCAGCAGGGTAGCATAGCAATTTTATTGCAATTCTACCCTGCTGATAACAGCCCCTTTTCACATGTCATTAACATAGACAGCTAGGAAACAAAGAGTGTTGCCATCTTCAAGTACATAAAGACAGTAATCTGCATGAATGCACTTATAACTAATTTTTGCAAGTTCAGCATCAAGAAGATCATTCCAGATGCAAGATACTTGCTTAAGACCATAGATAGACCAAAGTAGGTACACAATTTTTCCAGATTGAGTACCATATACCTGAGGGAATTACAGGTAGAGCTCAATGTCAAGTCAGCCATTCAAGAATGCTGTTTCAACATCCAAGCAATTGAAATGGAGGCTGAAATGGACAGCCAGGGCACAGAGGACACAAATGGAGGTAAGTTTAACAACTAGAGCAAAAGTTTCATCAAAGTCAATGCTGGGCCTTTGGAGGTACCCTTTAGCACCTATATGAACCATGTAACACTCAATTGACCCACCAGCATGGCACTTGATTTTGAACACTTAGTCAATTGCTTTCTGGCTAGGAGGAAGGGATTTGCACTCTTCAAAAGTACCAGTGCTCTCAAAGAGTGGATGAGATTCAACTTGTGTCTAGCTCTCATTTTGGAAGGGGGAAATGGGTATCTATACTGTCTACCATTTACACAAGCCACACAAAAATCTATATGCTCTCCCACTATCTGTATATCCTCCACCATGCCTTTAGCAACTAGGCATTTGATGTTATCAAAGCCAAGGTAGCCTAGACAATGGCAAAGAATGTTTATGTCAATGTGTGAGGGTGAACAAGCAAGATTTGCATACTCCTTTGATAAAGGTTGAGCTAGAAGTCTGTAAAGACCTCCACTCATCTTTGTTGTAGTTGCAACACAACACTGATTAGAGCTGTAGATAAGACAGCTATTACCTTGATATGCCCTAGGTGGATCTACACCTAAACACTAAGGGAAAACCATAGATCAGCATCTAAATTATGATATTAGTGAAGACAGCTAGTGACAACAGGATAAAGTACAATAATGAAGCTTTAAGTACTAAAGAAAACAGACTAGCTAGAAGGAAGGAAAAAGGTGGAGTGCAGCAGTGCTGAACATAGCACCAGCAGCTGGTACATAAAGGGACCGATACAGCTAAACCGTAACCAAGTGCAGCTATGGTACAGCCAAACCGAAGTGACAGTGGTGTTTTTTTGGCTTCAGACATGAGCTGTAACAACTACACACAATGAAAGAATAAGAAACACAGGAGAATGTTGCATGAGAGAAGAACATAGGGATAATCACATGTGAGTAGAATATAACATAATGGTAAATGAGACATGCAGACCAATACCACATAAGAAACCCTATAGGCACAAATGAAAGATAAGCGAGAAAGACATAAATGGACAATATGTCAGATATGTAGCTAGACTCCAAAGAAGAGAGCAAAATAGAGGAGAAAGGCACTGGCAAGACACCTTCCCAGGGAATAAATATAAATAAACATGCAATCACTAGTAAGCAATGCCCAAAATATGAGCAAACCAAAAACTGAGCCAAGACTTGAGCTAAGAATAGCCATCCTGGATGGCATAAAAGCTCAAAGATGAGGGATGAAAAAACAACAGGGATTTCACCCCCATTCTCTCACAATGCGCTCCACAGTGCCAAGCTTGTCTGCTCCTGCCACACTAAGTCAGAGATATGAGCATATTCCAGTTTGGTTTCAAAGTTAGAAGTACTAGCTAGAGTTAGTAATCTGAGACAGAAAACCACCCTATACCTTAAT
>JASFDH010000341.1:0-26624 GCA_036937195.1 Nidularia pulvinata
CAAAATCTCTCAATTTTGCCCTGAAATTCCGCGGAAATTCCGTGGAAATTCCACGGAATCCACGGATTCCTGCAGGATTCCTGCAGGAATACAGGGGGGAGTGTAAAGACCTCGTTCTGTACCAAGCCTGGGATGTCTGCCAGTGTTAAGCATAAAGGAGTCTGTCTTGTAGATGACTGAACTCTGTTATTATAACAGAACTTTAGGTTGCCTTCTAACATGCATATGAATTAGATGAGCTTTGTTGCTGTCAAGTTTCATTCCAACAGTAAATAAGAACAAGTACATAGGTTATGATAGCACTACATCAGAAAATGTCAGAAGTAAATGTTGGAAGAATTTCCAACTGTAATGTTAAAGGTAAGAACTGTTGTCTTCAGCTTATGTTCTGTGCCCTTCCAGTTCTTGTGAGTTCTAACTTTGTAAAATGATCCAGATGTCAGAAGATAATTACCAGTGTTAGAAGCATGTCAGAGATAAACAAGATTTGATGTCTAGAGTCAGTCTAGTGTCAAGGGTGAGATAAGACTATTCAATGTAAGTTAACAAGAAGGAATGTTGGAAGAGGGTTGGAATGTTGGAAGTGAATCAGAAAGACTTAGTAGTAACTGGGTCAGAGGACTAGAGGTGATGTTAGTCAATATTCAGACTGGAGATTATAGTACAGAAGAGAGCTACTTAAATACAAGTATAGCTAATTGTAATAATAAAACAGAAATGGCAATGCTATAGTTACAAGGAATAATTAAAGTCCTTGCCACATAATGAAAGTAGCAGAACAAGGGCAGAAGCATAACTGAGCAGAAATGTACTTGGAAATGGTAATTTTATTATGAGTGTCAATAATAAAAACAATAGTTCAGAGATTAGTGATGAATGGAAACAGACAGAAAATGTCAGAAGCATGATGGGGAATTATATCACCATGTCAGAAAGTGTCAGAAGATGTTGGGAAATATTGCAGATGTAACAGTCACCAATTGTGGTGAGTCAAGCCTAGGGCTCAAAACTCTGGCCCTCTTGTACAGTCTTCCATATGTTTTGCTTCTTTGAGTGTGAGTTCTACTTTTCTCTGCACACATACTGCTCTAAGTTGATTGTTTCCTTCATCAGGACAATATCCTTCATAACTGCATTTTTCATTTCCTGCTTCTCTTCAGGAGATGTGTCCACCATTGTATTGATGAGTAGTGCTCTTGTGCTTTTTATGCTCATGGTTATATGGAGTGTCTCCTGGTACTTGGAGAATAGCCCTTATTATCAATTCTGGATATGGAGGAAATGGATGGAAGTAAACAACTGTTTATCACATAGCATTGATTGCAAGGAGAAGTTCAAGAGATGCAAAAATAAGGTCTAGGTAGTGCAGTAAATCTTTGTACAGAAATTGAACTAGACATATGATATGTAAAATACAGCCTGTTGACTTGCAAGTAGTAAGCAAAAATCCCTCAATTGAAATCATGTTACTCTGGAGGCAGAGATATCCTGGAGCTACTATAGGCTAAGCCCCTGTCATTGTTACAAATACTGACATGTCTAAGATTTATATAACCCATTGGACACAGATTGAGCAATTTAGAACCTGGATATACATCAGTGAACAGTGCATCACTGAAGCATGTGCACACTGCAGGGCACTGGGCAGTACTTGGGCTGTGCCAGCTCAAATTGTCATGCTTCTCAGGAGCAGACTGTATCTGCCAAATTCATGCAAGAAGAAATAGGTGCTGGATTTCAGAATATATTGATTGCATACACCCTCAAGGTTGATCACCCACATTGCCTTTGACATTTTGAGCACCACTGCCATATAATTACAATTCCTAGCAGCATTTTTGGGCTGTGATCATTATTTTGGTCCCATAGACTATGCAAAGACACACAAACTGTCAGCACCCTTAGCTATCGATGATGTTGGTTGATGATTGATAGCTAATGCACTGCAATACTCTAATATAGTTAAAAGCAGAACAGGGTGGGTGAAATATGTTGTTAAATTTAATTTTGGAGTTGAGCTCACCATGATGAGAGCCACTTAGAGGCAGTGCCAAAGATTGTATTCTATTTTGTAACGAGGCACGAGTGAAGGATTAGAATGGTGTCTTTGTTAGAATGTCAGGTGCAGTTCAATTCCCTGCTCCTGCCATCACAATGTTTGTCTGTGGAGTGCTGCCTGTTGTCAAAGCAGCTCCTTCTGCTCTTTTTTTTTACAAAACCAGTCTTTACTTATAGTAAGATGCTCCACATTAATTTTCTCTCAAGACCTCAGGATCAAATTCCATTGCTATAAACACACTCCTTGACACTATGGCACAGCATATCAAGTGAGACCCTCACCTCAAGGTCTCTCCTGACTTTTCAACCAAACATTATGTGCCAATGCAAGTCCTTATGAGGAACACCGGTGCTACAGATGAAGATGCAATCCACTTGCTCACCCAAGCATGGACACAAGAGAATGCAATGAGGCAGGAGGCATGGACCAGGCAAGTCGAGATAGAGCAGGAAGAATCAGAGGCAGCAAACAGACAGTCCAGGGAAACAGAAGAGCAGCAGCAAACACAGGAGCGATATGAGTAGGAGAAGAAAATTCACATCAAGCTACCGTATTTTGACCACAACCTGTCGGTCAACAGTTCCATTGCCCCACAACCATCCTCCTATGCCATTAACAAGATCTCCAACTTCAAATACTCCAAGCTGTGGTATTTCACACAGGAAGGCTGTGCTGATGCTATGACTGCCCACTGCACAGATACTGATGACACCTTTGGCATCAGTCGAGTAGGCAATCCTGTTGCTCTATGCCCTGTGGCTTCAGTTCAAGCCTCCAGGCATGTAGTGCTGGGTGCAGACCTCTCTTGGGACCAGTTCATGTATGCCAACTGTTTATTCACCAAGCATCTTCTCAGTGCATGGTGGCCAGAGGCGCATATGAAGGCTCTGCTGCAGTTTTTTGTCAACCTTGAGAGCAGTGCATATTTAGACCGCACTCATGGCAAGAAAATCATCCTCACCTACCAGGCCCGCACTAGACGCAGGTGGATGGATGCTATGAAGGAAAGTGATGGCCTGATCTTCAATATCACAATCATCAACACCAATTTGATGGAAACAATCCAAAGTGAACTATGGAGTAATATTAATGCAGAGTTGCAGTGTCTGGTCAGCTCTGTTCTTATTTTCCTATTGTCCTTGCAAGCTAATGTTCTCTACCCTCCCTGCCTTGCCCCAATCCTCATCTGCTTGCTTCTGCTACACTGCCACTGCCCCACTTTGCGATCTATGCTACATGTTGGCCATGCCATGCTTTGCACCTGCTACACCTGCCACATCTGCAAATTGCATATGGACAACAACTATCTGTGATGGCTACTGACCATACAAACCAGATGGCAGCCATGCTAGAAGACCTCCAGCTTCATTGCTCCCCTTCAGCAGCAGAGCATTCAACCAAACAGAACCAGACAGCCAGGGAGATTTCTCACCCATATAGTGGACATTCTTGTAATCTTTCCTGATCCCACTCACCTGCTAACAACCATGGTTGTGATGAGAAGATTGGAAAAGGTCTCATTCTCCGGCGACTCCTTGACACCATATTTCCACAGCATTGCACAGCAACACCGTGTTTTTTGCATCAGCAGGCTCCAACAGTCCCTCTGCCCGTGCTGTATGCCTTGGGTGTCACTGCCACAATGTCAGCAAATGCTGCTCTGAGACCTTCTGGGATGGCAGTGCAGCCTGCTGCAGGCGAAACAATTGTGGGCAGCTTGTCAACCCAGATGGAGCAGTCATTTGCTCTGACTGGCAAATACCCAAACCCTGCTGCAGCTCCAGCTCCACTCACATTCACGAGTGCTTGGGATGCAGAAACCCCACTCATGGAGCTCAGAGCTGTTCTTGAGCACAGAAGGCATAAAGCCCTCACCCCCTATCATGCTGATGCATGGGAGCACCTCCTCAATGTACATAACCTCCTTGACAGATGCCCAAACCTGCCTAGTAGCTTTTGCACTGGCTTTGATGCAGGCATCCCCACTATCTACCATACTTGAACCCCACTTAACAACCAATCTATACATACCTATCCTCATGCATATGAAGAGATTGTTGAGAGAGAATTTAGGTCCAAGCATTACCTGGGACCTCTTTCACAAGTTGAGGTGGAAACCCTTATCAGCACATTCCAAACATCACCCCTTTCTCTCATACCCAAACCAGGCAAACCCAACAAGTTTTGTGCAGTACATAACTTCTCCTTTCCATGCTCTTTATCAGCAGGGTACCTATCCATCAATCAAAGCATTGATTCAGATCTCTACCCCTGCACCTGGGGAACTTTTGCAGTGATCTGCTGCACCATTTGGAATCTTCTATCAGACTCTCAGGCTTCTGTTCATGATGTCTCAGAGGCCTACCAAACTATCCCTATATGTCCTGAGCAATGGCCAGGTCTTGTTGTTCAACTTTGCCAGCCTGGGCAATTTGCGATCAATACCAATGATAACTTTGGCTTGTCATCTGCTGGAGGCATACATGGACAAGTGGCTGACACTGGAACAGACATATTCTGTGATGAAGGCATGGGTCCCCTTTCAAAATGAGTTGACAATCACATTCTCTTCCAAATCCTTCAGACCTTTCTCAATGAGTACAATTACAAGCCACAACAATGGTCAGCTGCAATTGCAGCAAATGGCAGTCACCTACAAGACAGGAGTCGGTTCTGGTACAGAGGTGAAAACATGCCATCTGGCTTACCAGCAGAGTTCAACGAAGATGCATTGTTCCCACTCAAAGATCTGTCTTTCTGCTCCCCCTGCTCAGCACTTGACACCATGTATGCATATGCCAGCACAGACATTGATCACATCTCCAATATCCTTGGAATTCCCTGGGAAGCATCGAAGACAGTTGACTTCAGTTTTTCAGTACCATACCTTGGTTTTGTCTGGGACCTACAGGAATGCTCTGTCTTGTTGCCCCAGCTGAAGGAGAAATATCTCTGTGCTATCGCAAAATGGATGGAGAGAAAGACTCACATGCTTGAAGAGGTTCAGAAGCTCTATGGCAAGCTTCTGCACTCATGCCTTGTCATCCCTTCAGGATGAGCATATCTCACCAGCTTGGAAGCCATGCTTGCAACCTTTGCTAAACATCCATTTGCTCTTCACCACCCTCCAGCCAGTACATCCAACAATCTCAAATGGTGGTCAAGCATCCTTAATCTCCCATGCCTCTCTCGACAAATACCGGGCCCATGCCTTCTTCTCGACTATCAAGCATACTCCGATGCCAGCTCAGGGGTTGGAATCAGAATCACTGTTGGAAACCAGTGGAGGGCATGGAGATTACTTCCAGGATGGAAAGCAGATGGCAGAGAGATCCAGTGGGCAGAAGGAGTGGGTTTCAAAATGCTTATCTGAACACTGCTCATCAAAAGCAACAAGGGTGACCAGTTTAAGGTGTTTGGAGACAATTGCAGTATTGTCAAGGAGTGGTGGAAAGGGAGGAGCTGCAACAAACCTACCAACATTGTTTTCTGTTGCATCCACAGCATCCTTGCAGAGTACGACTGCACCATCCATACATGCTACATCCCAAGCAAACATAACCCAGCAGACAACCCTTCCCGAGGCATCTACTACCCCCACAGCCTCCTTCTTCCTGCAATCCTGATCCCAGACAAGCTCAAACCATTCATCATCGACTTCAACAAACCTCTCCTCCCATCTGAGCTCAATGATCACTGATGCAGTCATGTCCTGACTCTGCTACCCAGACCTTCATACAACTATGATGGCTGGGAAGACTGATATTGCACCAACTGTCAGCTTGAATCATGGGGAGAAATGCTCTTTGACAGTGCCTCAGACTGGTAAAGGAAGTCATTTGGTGAAGCAGCATTAAGCTCAGCATCCTCAAACCTCAAGGAACCGAAACCCAGCTGCATATCAACCTTCACTGGCCCCATGTAACTCACCCTTGCGGCCACATTGTCTGGCAGCAGACAGACTACAGATGTGGCACCCTCTTTGAGCACTACCTGCTCTAGAGCTCAACTCACTACTTGGCACAGTATCTCACCTGGACATTGAGCAGGTGGTGGAAATGCTAGCTTGCAGCTTCACCGAAGGTACCCAAGAGTTGTAATGCTCTGGAATCCTTGCCTGGCATGTTTGGTGCAATGGAAAGGAAGTGCCAGAACCACAGCATGCCCCTGCTAGCCAACTGCTCATTTCAGCATTCATTTCAGCATTGGCAGGTTCATACTTGGGGAAGACAATCCAGAATTATGTTTATGGAGTTAGGGCATGGCACCTTGTTTGCCGTGTTCCTTGGGAACCAAATGACAATGAGCTCAAGCTTATGCTCAAAGCTGCAGACTGTTTCACCCCTGCAGCCTATAAACACAAAAAGAATGCCCATACACAGTTGAATTCATGCTGAAACTTTGACAGCAAATGAACCTTGATGACCCTTTTGATGCTGCTGTTTTTGCCTGTTTAATGACTCTCTTTTACTCTTCTTCATGTGTTGGAGAATTCACAACACACTGCCTTGATTCCTTCAATGGTGCAGTCCATGTTTTGCAATCAAGCATGCAATATGATCAAGACAGGAATCGCAAGAAGGTCACAGTCCTGTTCATCCCCTGCACAAAATCAGCATCTGAGGGCAAAGACGTCTACTGGAGCAAACAAGAAGGGCTCACCAACCTGGATGCAGTGCTTAAGCACCACCTGAAAATGAATAAACCTCCTCACAATGGCCATCTCTTTGCATACAAATGGAAAAACTCAACTCGCACCCTCACTAAATCTGCTTTCATCACACACCTTGCAACTGCTGCACATCAAGCAGGCAAAGATCCACTGCAGGGACATGGCATTTGCATTGGATCTACTTTGGAATACCTACTTAGAGGTGTCCCTTTTGAGGTAATGAAGGTTATGGGTTGCTGGAAGAGCAACACCTTCATCCTCTACCTTCGAAAGCATGCTCTTATCCTTGCTCCATACATTTAAGCTCAGGCCCCCTCTGGAGCATATGATGAGTTCATTTGCATCACGATGCCCCCAGTTCGGTAAAGTAAGCAGCCTCTTCTAGAAAGATGGGAGCCGAGACTCACTCAATGTGTTGCAGACTCCTTACCATTGGGTATTGCAGCTCGTCTCAGCCTTCCCTTAGTTTGGTCAAACCCTTCCTTGTATTGGGAAGCTCTTCGTGCTTTCACCCACTTAGCATACTTCATAGCTCAGCATTTAATATCCACCATAAACACTTATCTTACATTCCCTTTCCACTACCTGCTACACTCTTTAATGAATAAACATAGTGTCAGTTGCTTGTCTCCTACTATTTACCCCACAAAGTGAATAGACAAAGATAAGCCTAGTGGCAGCAGTAGCAGCACTACTCCTCCGACAGGCACTATGAAGTCATATCATGTATTCATTTCAAATGTGTTTCAAGGTCCTTCCTTCCTTTCACCATATATCACAATGCTGTCCGAATTCCAGAACTTAGACAGTAAGAAATTTTCTGTCCAGATAATAAATTGGGCAAGAAACTAGACATGGACCTGGAAATTAGTTTGCAAATCTGTACATTAACCGTAGTATAATATGGACTTGAAAGCTTTGTGCTAAAGTCTAGATTTTGACCTATGTCCAGAATTTTACATCATGACTGAGAGCTGAAGCAATCAATGCATAACACCTTGACATGTGCCTATGCACAACATGTTATGAGCATATATCACACCCAGGCACATCCAAGCTGCTCACTATTGTTCTTAGGGCTGCTAACCACATACCAAATTTTCTTACAATAAATGGTGGCTGCCCCAGGGATAAGCCACTAGTACTTCAGAGTTGTATATATAGGACATTAATCACATTCTCATCACCTTTTCTTCTTGTACTCCTCTACCTTCTATTACCATAATGCTTGATTTTGTATGCTATCCTTGTCCATCAGGAAATTGGTCTTTATGATGTAACAAGGCACAAGTGAAAGATTGGAATGGTATCTTTGTCAGATCATTGGGTGCTAATAATAATAATAATAATATATATATATATATATATTTTATAATCAAAGAAGTGGAATTGGACCCCCTATCCAGGATCATGTATATATTATTATTATGGTGAGCTGCCCTTTTCTCTTTCATGCTATCCTAACCATGCCATGTGGGTTTCCCTATTGATGAAGATCACATAATTACTGGATTCAAGAAATCCCTTCCTCTAGATTTAGATGACAACAATTTTCTCCCCAGTTGTGGATCCTTTACCATCCATACTTCTCGAACAGCATGCAAGTGACGAGGTAGCCATGAGCAAGAAGTAGCATCTGCCCCACAGAATGAGTAGCATTGATCCTACCTCAGGATACAACTTTCCAACTTGGATGTATGCCAGACTGTCCAGGAATTGGGCTCAGGTTTACAAGTATATGGGAAAAGTAAAGATGTACTGGTGAATTGAAGCAGAGCATGCAATTTATCGAAGACAAAGACAGCTGCAATATTTCAGAAGAGGATTGCCATGGAACATTGCTAGAGATGCAGCAGAGGGAAAGGAGGAGGTTGTGCAATATCTTCACATGGCAACAGTATAGTTGTCAGATGTCAAGGCGGGGATAAAGGCCTATAATTTCATTGGTTGAGGGGCAGAAGCATTGCATGGTAGCTTGCATGACACAATATCAAAAATCAGTAAAATAACTAAGGAAAGCGAACCTTGTCGCTTATACTGCTGGAAGGGAAGATGGTTGCAGACTGGCATCTAATAAAGCCTTAGTATGCTCCACCGCAGGCTGAAATAGCTGTCCAAATACGAGGGTATCACGAACAGAAAAGATCTGGGAAGAAACTTCGGTTGAGGGTGTACTATATCTTGGAAATAACGAGAGTTCTAGACTGTTTAATGAGCAACGCTATCACAACTAATGCCTGGAAAGCTGCACCTTTAAATTCAAATATTAATTAATATCGACCCATTCTTTGAGATTAAGTCATTATGTAGAGCTGGAATTTGTTTTCTCTGCCTATGAAACAACACAAATTCGTCAGCGTCGTGAAGCAAATATATATGAACTTTTTTTGTTTAATTTCCCTGTATTTCGAACTTCTTGTCATTAAGACACCTGTTGTCAGGTCTCTGTAAGAAACTAGATACGAGATCTCAGTCTTTAGAAGCCAAAAGACTGGGTTAATTAATTACCTAGATACGAGATCTAGGAATACAAAGATGTTATAAAAAGTACATGAAGTCAATAACAAGTATCGAAGCCTACCTCAGTCTCTAGAAGCCAAAAGATTGAGGTTACAAAGGCCAGAAAAAGTACTATTTAACTGAAAGTGTCCGTCGTAAACTACAAGGAGTAATGAGACGAAGTAACTACATTAAAGTAAGTAATGAAAGCATATGGATTTGTGCTTCGGGCAGTGTAGCACAAATAACTAGAACTACAAAGAAAGTTAAGTCAAAATTGAATAGCCATAAGTAATATATACTGAAATAGAGCAATATATAATACAAAGGAATGAACGATACTTAATACATAGTGCGCGGGCACGAATATCAGGATTAAGACTAGGCGAGAAAACACGGCTTGATGGAGGTGCGTCGCGTTTGGGATGTCACGGGGTTTGCTTATTCCAACAGTCTCTATGAGCAACAAGAGGTGAGTTTGCGTATAGCCGAGCAGACAACTGATTGTACTCGTTTCAAGAAGCCAATAACCATTGCAAAAAACGGCCCACAGGTAGAAGAAAGGACTTCATAATGTTTTTTGTCGCTGCGGATGCTAAGGGGCCGAATGAGGTTCAAGATGTGTTAGTTGCAGGCTAGGAACTGCGACGATAAACGCCGAACGGTTTCTGAGGTGCACTGTTGTAGCTACACGTTTGGCATAGACCACCAGCGGAGCTCTACTATACGCGTTTTTGTGTTTGTGTTTGTAAGCGCCACCTTCTATAAGTTGACTTGAGCTCACAACTAACTCTGATCGTGATCCAGGAACTTGGAGTTCAGCACCGACACGAACTGGCCGGAAGGCTTAAACACGATCTTCAAGATCAGTCTTCAACAAAACATTCGTTTTGAATACCGTTACTACGGCCCCTACGATAAACTCCTCAACTATTGCTTCGCAAACTCGTTCCAGTACTTCATAGCCCCGCAGCATGTACCCGGGGAGCATTCCCGCGATTCCGTCGACTTTCTTGCCTTTCTCGTGGTCTTCAACCAGGAGCACAAACCGTGGATATCAAAGATGATAGTTGGAAGATCATTTCCTAGCTGTGTTACAGGATTTCCTA
Organism: Nidularia pulvinata; assembly: GCA_036937195.1. Lineage (NCBI taxonomy): Eukaryota > Fungi > Basidiomycota > Agaricomycetes > Agaricales > Nidulariaceae > Nidularia > Nidularia pulvinata. Next base: position 10,340 of record JASFDH010000341.1, read on the forward strand.
AAAACAATGACAATCTGAATTCATCACACGACGTCTGAAAACCACGAGATATCAGATATGGTAATCTTAGTAGCGGCGCAAGGCCATTCCCGGACCCACCCAAAACTTTCCATCTACGACAGTCGACTGCGTTGGCAATATTATCAAATCACTTTCACGACATTGAAACTATTATGAGATGATATATATATATATATTTCCCATGGCTATTAGTTGGGCATCATGGGCATGAATCTAGCATTGGCATCGATCCCAGGACTGAATTTGAGCAACATAACTACCGGCTACAGCGTCACTGCACCGCATCGTACCCTCAAAGTAACTATCCACCATCTCGCTTGGCCTAGTCAACGCTTGCTTCCTGTGCGAACTCTTCGCTACCTCCGTCCTCGGTGGGACTGTGGTCTTGATGTCAGTGTTGAGGACTTGGTCATGATCCTTAGTATAGCCTGTACAGGTGACTCCTGGTGCATTATTTGCAGTTTGTATCACGTAGTAAAAATTTTATATGTAGTAGAGATTCACTATTATCGTAAATATATACCGTAACAATCATGATAATTCCAAATTCTGATCATAAAAGAGCACCAATATCAATCATTGCAGTCATATATAAAGAGTAGACCAATGACGGATCCCTCTATGAGCATCCCTACTCATGGAGGGATGGCAGCGAGTTTAATAAAAGAGTATCTATCGACACCAAATGATTGCAGGGAAGGCAGCCGCTAATTACTGATCCTCGCTAATGTCGAAATCGGTTTTCTCAAATTCCTTTTGGCATTCTTTTTGGCTCGCTTCGAACACTTTTGCTTAGAGCGCTTGCGTCTGCGGTTGCCACCTGTGCCAACTTTATGATTGAATCCTCCAAGTTCGCTGACATTGCCATATTCATCGGGAGACGCTGGATCGGTGGGCACTTTGACCAATGCCATGGTTGTAGGTGGTATGCAGAGAACAAAAGGAAGGATATGGCGAGCCGCTTCGGCCCGTCGCGAGGAGCGTGGTGAAGCGATTATCGCGATAGGTGTAGCAACACCAACGGGTATGGTAGAGTCTTCAGCAGGGCTTATGTGATACTCTGACTCTTTGTCGAGAGGAACAGACGGTGGGTTGGTCGCCGTGAACAGGGAAAGAGATATCATATGACGGGGGACAAAGTGTGTAAGTTTGTCCGCCTGTGCTTTTTGAGCGGAAGACTGCAGGTTGACATTCGCAGTACGTCCACTCCCTTCGGCTGTTACAGGTCCCACCCTCGACTGTTTCGAATTCTCTAACCGTGGATGGAAGATATCGCAGGACATGGTACTAAATGGGACAGAGAAAAGTAAGTGAGCAAAAATACTTTGAAGAATAGCACCGGAGCAAACTTACTCCGTGTCCTTACTTGCAGCACGGTTTACTGCGTCTGTGATTTTAAAATCGATTGGAACAGTTTTAGTCTTGAAAAGCTGCTCATCGGCGATTCCAGCTTCCCCTGAAGCATTTGAAATTGCAGATTTATTTTCTGGAAATTTGCGGTTCTCCTCAAACCATCCAAGAAAATTTATGCTGTAATAGACGTTGAAAGTAAATGAGTGATATAGTGCGTAAAGGTATGCAAAAGCGCCAATATTAACGCTCACATATTCGCCATGAGAACAGTGTAAACGATTCCCATTAAGAGGCCAGGCAAGCGGAACCCAGAATACATGAGCACATCCTTGATGACGCTGAACACAATAGGGAGAAGAAAATTGAGGAACCGGTATGAAGTGGGTTTCAGGGAGAGTATGATATTGAGGAGTCGGCAAGAGAGCGGACAGTCAGGGCCAGTCTTTACATCCACTGACAGATCGGCAGCTTTCACTGAAGCGCTCGAGTCAACTTCCAAACCTCCGCTGACAGTGGGCGCTTTGAAGGGCAACTGAGAGGGAATAGAAGTATCTTGCATGTGCATGGGAAGATCTGAACGTATATGAGAGCGGGTTCTCATGGTCATTGATAATTCGGGGAATGTAGGAATGCGAGCGTGTTTAGCAGCCTGCTGCTTAGAGAGGGGGGAAGTCTAGTGTGTATCTACAGCAGTTATTCGATGGATAGTTTACTTATACTGTAGAAAAATAAAGTTGTGCAACTTACCTCCAACGCGTGTTTGTGCGTGCACAGTGCGCATGGCATGAACTAGAAAGATCTACGATAAAAATATCCCGCACTTTCTGAGCCCGGATTTGGGCGTTTTAGATAAGTGCCTACGAAAATGCTCTTCAAGATGTGTCAAAAGTTTAGAAAAATTGTTCGGATGCGGTGCGAAGATATCACTACTCATGGTCATTGGTCCTGAAGTAGATCATGCTGCTGAGATTGATCCAAATGTAGCAGGGCTAGTCTCTTTTAGAGTCCTAGTGTGTATTGGTCATGATGCCACACGCCAGCCAGTATCAGTTCCCTCGTGACTCACTATGCATAGGTGAGACATGTCTATATGAGGTGGCGTAGTGCATCACTGACTATAGGTTCATGGACAACTGATTGTTTGCTTAGTTCTTTCCAGCTTCCGCATCAATTTTTCCTCGATGCTGGTTCCCAGGCAGTAGCCCTGGCTTGGGTTAGGGTATTGGTCGGCCACAAAATCATTTCTCGTGTCATCCTTCCGGAAACCTCATCACACTATTGATAAATATCACCGGCGGGCTAATAATAGGTGTGCCATGGGAGGAATAGGTATCGTAATCCAACCTCTCCAACCTGACTTTTATTATTAAATTTCGCGCAACCGCTTCACGTGCACACAGATAGTAGCTTACAAGCTTATATCCTGAAGCATCAGTTTCTTGTATTTTTGTTAAGGCTGTGAGAACACTCGGCCGAAGATAAAAACTAGAAAAGTGGTGGATAATTCATTTCACTGATATCCACCGCGTCTAATGATATGCCAAATCTATGTTGCTGAAATTATTCGTTTATTTCAATTCGTGTACCCTGTAAGTATCTTTATATTTTTGTCTTTGCAGTTGAATATAAAGGACCGAGAGTTGTATAGACATTGGTGTTTTTTTACATCTAAATTTCGTACTGTATGTATATAACATTTGGCAGGCTTATTGTGTCCGAGATTTGGAGGTTTTTGAGATGTGAGCGGAGGAACTTGGCAGAATCTGAGGCTAAGTAAAATGTGCCTAGCCATAGGAGCCATATATCTGGCCCATGTAAACAACATGGTGCAGAAGCCTCAGGAAAACCTAGCTGCTGCATAGTAATCAATGTCCCCATCAGCATTGCTTGCTTGGCAAACTGAGTCCGAATCGGCAGCGAATGAGATTTTCGATTGTCGATCATGATCGAAAATCTACTTGAGTTTCGCGGGAGGTGAACCTATCATGTGACGTTAGCTATCGTCCTCTCTTTCAAACACACGCAAACATAAGAGATCAGTGATATCAGTGATATGAACGCTTCCCCAGACGAGGTCCGCGCCGGCTGCCTGGCAACTTCCAGGCGAGGACCAGGAAAACAGCGAACCTCCCGCGTGGAAGTCTCCATGTATTGGGAACCTGGAGATCCCAGAATGCGCAGTTACTAATTTTGGGGAGATGCGCTTCTTTAAATCTATAGCCACTTGCGATGAAGATCTACTCCACTGGCATGAATTCCACGGGATAAGAACACACTATCCCGACGTTTTCATCGAGCGTGGCATATCCCTGAAAGCTGTAGGCAATTTTTAGGCGAGAGGCGCTGGACAGTTTACTGGTATGAGTTGGCTGTTAATTTGTCTACTATCGTTAGATAATTTCTCTAAGATATGGCGGTGTGCGATGCTTTGTGGCGATGCGAAAATATCTCGCTGGATCTATATTGGGATGCCTCTAACCCTCATTCCAGCGTACTTTGGTATATACTCCGACTTATACTGAATAATACCTATTTTTTAAGCTTTGTACTTCTAAGATCTGGCGTGATTTTGTTTGTTGCTGATGAAGACCATAGGTTTTCACCAAATGCCATTGCTTGGACTTATGTTGTCATATCTCTGGGTATCAACATTATCATTACTTCAACGATACTCATTCGGTTATTTAGCCCTCGGCGCCGAATTATCCGTACTTTTAGGCGTGAATTCGCTTCACCGCATACAGGCTCTGTTATTACAATACTGGGCGAATCGACCACCCTGGCTATTTTATTTGCAATTTTCGTCGCAGTCTCGTACATCGTGTCGGGAGTAACAAAAGTAGCAGCATCTATTCCCGACATAGCTTTGCAGTTATTGGTACAAGTCCAGGTATCTACTATTCATTCTAATTTCTATCTTTGTGTTATTTCTTTTGCACTAGGTAGCTGTTTCGTTTTGGAGAGTTGCTCAAGGAAAAGCGTGGTCAAGCCCAGAAGTAGATACACTTCTTTCTGAGGGAGAGGTGCATAGTACTTGTACTGAAAATTCTTTCCCGTAATCGCCTTTGCATTAGAAATATCTGCTATCTGGTAGTGTACAAATTGGAAAAGGGACCGATGATTATAGATTGACGGTAATGCTGAACAACTGACATGATGAAAAAGTCTCCTTAACTGTGCTATAAGTTCGTATTCGCAAGAATTCAACCATAGAGTCGAGAGAATACAAACATGTGGCATATATCAGATAAACGTATTCTTCTACTTTAGAAGCCCAGTAAAAACAGGTAACACCAAACATGAGTATCTGAATAGAAAGTTCGTCTTCCCGTTTTTAAAACCTCGATGTCCCTGCCACTTTATAAATCCCAGAGTCTATCCGAATTGGCAATCCTGTCTCAGGTATTGTTATAATACAGCTTCTTCTGATGTGCTCCCATCTCAAAACGGAGGGATCCATTTAAAACTCACACTGTTTTGAATGTTTCCCTCCTCCTTTTCATCTCCTCCTTTTCATCTCCTCCATTTCATCTCCTTCCCTTCATCTCCCCAAACTCAAAGAGATTCAGAAGTTTCGTCACATTGCCGTTTCAATAGTTGAATGCAGAGTTGACGTCGCGGCCGCAACGCAACACTATTTTTAAGTCTGTTACAATTTTCCTTAGCGATACAACTCCGACAGGTAAATACCCTTGCTAGAACCTTCGCTACGGCCAGCTTCACTACAGACTATGTACACCAAACTGAGTTTCAAATTCCTGATGGCCACGGCATGCCGTTTAATCAATGATAACATGCAGCCTCAGAGATCGTGTGTATGATAGGAGTTTGCTCTGTTTCTCTCCGGTTCCTCCACATTACCGAGTATCCTCTATCTGGCCTGCACAATGCCTCATCTAAGCAACAGACAGAAGCATGCAAATGCCTTGCTGGAGGCCTATATCCTCTCAGTTATTATTGAAGCACAGGAAGGTGCAAGTGTACACGACACAGACAGTACAGGCTCAGGTTGGAATACAGATTCAGATGCGAACAGTAATAGTGCTTCGAGTGGCTGGGGCCCTGAGGAGGATATGTGCCATGTCTCTGACTCAGTTATCAAAGCTTCTCATCAACTCTATGAGAATTTCTACATCGAGGAACACCGTAAAATCCCTAAAACATGCGAAAATCTCAATAACCTTCTCACTGACTACAAATCTCACTTTCCTGATATCTTTCGTTCATATCTTCGCATGTCACCAGAGTGTTTTGACAGTCTTCTGGAAACGATTCAGCACCATGAAGCATTCCAGGATGACTCCAATAACCCTCAAATGCCTGTTGAACAACAACTTGCAATTGCTCTATACCGATTTGGCCATTACAGAAATGGTGTCAGCACCTTAAAGGTTGCTCTTTGGGCAGGAGTTGGGTATGGGACTGTACATGATGTTACACTGCAAGTCATGCAGGCATGTTGTGATGAGCGTTTCCGTGCTGTTGTGATGCGGTGGCCAACAGATGAAGAAATTGAAGCAGCAAAGTGCTGGGTTGAAGAGAATTCGTGTTCAGCTTGGCGAGAGGGATGGCTTATGGTTGATGGCACCCTGGTTCCTATGTTTCAGCAGCCACACCTCTTCGGGAATGCATATTTCGACCGAAAATCTAACTACTCGGAAAATGTGCAAGTGAATTAAATTCAAATTTTGAGGTACAAAAGCTGATGGAATTCTACAGTTAATTAATACACCTCATGATCTTCGAATCATTGATTATGGAATTGGGCTTCCTGGGAGTCAGCATGATGCTACAGCATGGCAACATACATGCATTCCTCAAGAGCGTGAACGATTGCTGAAAGAGAATGAATTTGTCTGGGCAGATTCAGCATACCCTGTTCAGACATGGTGCCAAGCTCCATTTAAAGAGTAAGTTGCCTTTTCTGACTCAATCAATTGTGATATTAAACTTGACCTATTTCACAGCCCTGAAAATCAATCCCAGAAAATTCAGATTACAACCAGGCAGTGTCTCATGTTTGTATACGATCAGAGCACTGTGTCGGCTACCTCAAGGGTCGATGGAGCTCTCTTCGTGGCCTACGACTGCGTATTGACCATCGAGATGCCAAAGAACTCACAACCCTCTGGGTCATGACATGTATTCACCTGCATAACTTTGCAATCACATATGAATGTGGGTCGAACATGCAAGCTGATGAATTTTTTGTTGAAGGAGAACGACTTATGCGGAAGGAGAAGGCAGAAAAAGTAGCATGGGAAGAAGCTCGTGCAGAAAGATTGGGTGCAGTTGAGGCTACTTATGAAGATGGATCTGATGAGGCTATTCATCTTTTGGAGGGGAGGATTAAGCGTGAACAGCTCAAGCAGAGCCTATTTGAATCATTTCAGGAGCAATAATATGTATATTTTAACAAGTGACTAAAGTTAATTCAAGAAAGTGACTAAAATCAAAGTAATATGTTTGAACATATACTAATTAGTGAATAAGAGTAGAATCTGAACCAAATGGAGCAGGAGCAGGAACAGCTGGAGCCTGAGCAGCCCCATTCTGCAAATGAACCAATTCAATCTGTTTTTCGATCATGAAACGTTCATGCTCACGACATGCATGTACATCTTCCAGCTGACGCAAGTCACGCTCCTTTGCTGCAGCAAGACGAAGAACCTCACGATCAAGCTTTGACTTTGCCTGGATCTCCATTGTTTCCACCTTCACCCTCTGAACAGAATAATTGATATCTTTCAATGTTTCAAGTGGGCTGACTTTGCATTTGAGGCTGTTAGTAGGCTTGGATGGGGTCTCAGCTTTGAGTGTGCCAGCTGTGATTTTTGGAGGAGCAGATGGTGTCTGGGTTGCTGGTGGCGTCTGAGTTGCTAATGATGCTTGAGTTGCTGGTGGCAGAGAAGAAGGAAGATTCCGGAGCTTTCATTTGCAAAGCTTTCGTCGATGGCATCATCATCCCAGGGTGGAGACAGAGCGTGAGTTTCTGGCATGTACATATCCTGAAAATATTTGTTAGCAAGTTTCAGTTGAATAGATAACAGGAAACTCACATCATCATCAATGCTTTCTGCTGTTCCCGGTTGGTCAGACTTTGGTCCTTGAATCAGAACATCGAGATTAACAGCAGAGACGCTATTTGCAAGGCCGGACCGATCATGGATAGGGCTGGTGCTCAAGAGGTCATGGAGACGTTTATACCATTTGAATTTCTTTGCCATTTGTTCTATACAGAATGTAAGTCATATTTGAGATGTTAAATGCAAAATCACTTACGCCAGACATTGAATATAGGTGTTCCTTCACTGATTTCGCCTTCGCATGACGTCTCAATGAGTCCATGCCCTGTTTCTCCTAATTTGTCTCGGTAACTCCGATAGTTAGTCTTCAAACTGTAAACTTTGTAAAATTAAATGAGCAGAAACTAATTTTAACAAGGATATACCTTGCCACACGAGATTTAATTGACAGGGCCAACTTCTCATCTGGAGCCTTCAAAGGAAACACAAGCGGGACAAGTTGGCGGCAGACCTTGATAATCGTGAGATCACCTGAGTTGACGTTTATATCTCCAACAGCAAAGCCGAGAACCTTCCGATAACGAAGGTTGTCCTCAATTTTTGTGAGAAGGGTGTCCGTGAAGTGAAACAAGGCTGGATCTGCCCATCTAAAGCACCAATCAGTCAGCCATGTTACTTGTGCAGCGTGTTAAGACTTTTCTCACCGAATACCATCTTTTTCATCTTTCATGGACTCTGGTTTTACAGCCTTAGAGTCCGGTCCACTGCCATGCTTCTTTTTTGGTTTGGTATTCTCTTTATTGGCGTCGGGTTGGGGCTCAGACTTCTTCTTGGCACCTTTGGCTTCGTGTTTGGTTTTGGAAACTGCCAGCTGCTCCTGGAATATTTGGAGTTGAGTAGGAGTATTCCCACCGGTAGGGGTATTTAAGGAGGCAGGGGATAATGGATTAGGTGGCTCTGTCATGTGGTATTGTGAATCGAGATCGTGCAGTGGTAAAATAGCTGAAGTTGATTTTTAGTTAGGCTTATGAGGGTCCTTGTATACTACTATACAAGTTTTCTATAGTATTCTAGATAGCTACAGAATATAACTAGTGAGTCAATGCTTGCTAAGACAATTACCAACAATATTATTAAACCCAAACTATCCGTGTTCTGGAAACTTCCTGGATGTGCCAGATTGACTTCCGGCATATAGAAACTATGTAAGTATGTGACAGTAGGCGGGCCTTTCTCAATTCAGACTCCGACTCATTGGCACCGTGCTATCGCTATGCTGCAGCTACAGAAACAGATACAAAAAGCAAGCGGTGCAGATTTTCCGTATCGTGGGATTTAGCGGACAAGTTGTCGCGGCTGATTTTAGCGGCCGCCACGTCAACTCTGCATTCCACTATTCCAACAACAAATTTGATCGCAGTGCCGTCGTGAGCTCAGAAACTCTCTTCTAATCTCTCCCATACACCATGCTTTACGTGCCACTTCTCCTCTCGCTATTACTCGCCACTGAAGTGTTAGGAGTCCGAAATGTTACAGTCATATTTAACGATCCGAGTATCACGTATGTTGGTCTTACATTTCTCCAACTGTTTATCTAAAGCCAGTGAAAAGCGCCAGCGAAGGGTGGTCACCAATTATGGATTGCACCGCGTTTGCTCCGATGGGCACATGGGTTTCCTTTACCTTCACTGGTGCATCACTATCGTGTCATTGGAAGTCTGTTCCCACTAAGTCTGTTCCCACTAAATTGTGTTTTTAAGGCATTGCCATATATTATGTTGGTGGTAACGTTCCCCCCGCGGACTCGGGGAGCGGTACTGGAGGCGTTTTGAATATCCAATTGGATGACCAGCAATTGCCAGCACTCGAACTTCCAGCAGTTACGAGCACCATCGGAAACAGTGGCACCGATAATGCGGCTTTATGCAACCCAACACCTCCGTTCTCCCAGACCGGGCTAGACGACAAGCAGCACTTTATCAATGTATCGTTCTCGCAGGAAAGCAGCTTCAATAGCCTTATCATGTTTAGCGGCTTCATGTACGCCATTCAAGGGCATTTCTAATCCCTCACGTACTTACCTGTGTTTTTGTCTAGATATACTGTGACTGCCCAAGACGATGATGCTGAAGCCAAGTCTCTTTCGCCATCGGGAGCGTCAGGAGTTGCGTCGAAACCTACTTCGTCAGCTGGATCCACCACATCAAATAACGCAAACCCAAGTCTTCCATCGGCTTCACCTTCTAGTAGAAATCTAACTACGGGTGCAATCATTGGCATTGTAGGAGGTGCACTTGGCACGTTATTGCTCCCACTACTCGTTTTTATGATTTTAAGACGAAGAAGATCAACCATTTGGAACGTCATTGGGTCTACGCTGAACAACATAGGGGGTCATCAGCATAATTCAAACGAGAAAACCAACATATCAAATATGGACTCAAATAATAATATATCTACTACACACGCCAATTCGCATAACAGTGCCCTACAACACGACTATGCGCCTGTACCACAGGTGGGTAATGGCTCATCGTTCATAAAGTTTGAATATCTATTCATTGACCCACTTATTTGTTCTAGCTTCTAGGGCCACATGCGTATGGCAGATAATATCCCTAGCCCTAGAGCACTTCCTCGCTATTTCTCCTTTTCCCGCTGTCTTCCGGATAAACCATAAATGTGTAGTACTGACGTCGAACTCGAAGTTTAATGGCCAAGCTCCATTAATTTTAGGACAAACCAAAACATGTGAGAGCAAGGATTCCATGCCAAGGGTATGTAGTGGTTTATACAGGTTTCGACCGAAGTACAATATAGGCTAGAAATGACATCCTCGTTGTCAAGAAATTCTGGTACTATTCAAGTTCATCAATCATGGTGTACAGATCTTCTTCAGTTGCACTTCTTTTTAAGGCATACTGTCAATCGGAATGTTTTTTCCGCATTATCATTGTGTATATATCACCACATGACATTTCTTAACGCCCGTGCCACGCTCTACCGCGCAAGAATTTGGTACGCATGATGGCTGCATAACTCCTCGTGAAAATTTTGCTTACTAGATATCTTAGATTCCAGGAACAAAACCCATGTTCGTGTGCGAAGGCCGGATAACTGATTTTCTATCTCTCGCTATACATAAAAGAACCTACAAGGTTCTTTGACGTTGTCAAGAACATGCAGGTGGTGAAACTATTCTTAGCAGCCCTGCTCACTCTTTCACTTGCCGCTATCGTTGAGAAAGTCCAAGAATTATCTAGAGTTGAATATGATATTGAAATAATTGGAGGTGAGTTACAGTCCAATCTAAAATATGCGACGGACTTCAGGATGATCATTCGTCATAACCGGAAACCAGGTGGAACTGCTGGAAATGTCATCGCCAATCGTCTGACAGAAAATGCCAAATTTTCTGTGCTTGTTTTGGAAGCCGGTGGCTCGCACGTTGAGATGAATCCTTGCTATTTCTCTTTTTATATACCCTTGGACGGCAGTGATAATGTCCTCGATGTTGCCGTCCTACTATTTTGCACCCGCTTAACTCCCCATACACCTTACGATTGGAGTTTCACTACGATCCCGCAAGTTGGGCTTAACGGTCGAGAGATTTCGTACTCACGAGGTCATATTTTAGGCGGAAGCAGCTCTGTTAGTGAGTTAATTTACACTATAATAAAATAAGACCGAAGCTGAACGTCTACCAGATTTCATGGGTTATACACGCGGATCAGCAGAGGACTATGATCGATATGCAAGATTGACTGGAGACCCCGGTTGGTCATGGAAGAAGCTACAGCCATACATTCGAAAAGTACGTCTACTGTGTCGCCATTGATATCTGCTTTATTTCTTATCTGGATATTGATATAGAACGAGAGATGGACGGAACCTGCCGATAAACACAATATCACTGGGCAATTCAACCCTGCTGTGCACGGTTTCGTTGGAGTTAATTCTGTCAGCCTTGCTGGGTTCAGCAGCCTATCGATCATCGCGTCATACCAACAACGGCTGAATTTCCCAATGAATTTCATTACAACATTGATGTGAACTTTGGAAGTCAACTCGGTTTTGGTGAGCATCTATATAATTCCTTATTACTTTATTATCCATTCGTACATTATCCGTGTACTAATCCTCTAGGTTGGACGCAGTCTACCATAAAGAATGGAGCGAGAAGTAGCTCTGCAACTTCGTATCTAGCACTGCAGTATGCTAACTGGCGTAATCTTCACGTGGTACTTCATACATAAGTATCTAGAGTATTGCAGACCGGTTCTAAGGAGGGAAAGCCATTAATTGGTGCTGTTGAATTTACGGATGGCGTAGGAGGCAAGCTTAAATTTAAAATGCCATAGCACCACAGGATTTGACATCATGTAGGCTCTTTCTCGCGCGTTAAAGCAAGGAAGGAAGTCATTCTATCCGCCAGAAGTATAGGTACACCTCATATACTTCTAAATTCAGGTATAGGAAATTCTAGTCTTCTCTCTCAGCTCGGGATAAAGACTCTTGTAAATCTTCCTTCCGTGGGACAAAACTTATCCGACCACCCAGTTGTCGGTGATAAGTGGACCGTTAATTCCACGGATACATTCGAAAAATTAAATCGGAACGCAACATATGCAACTGAGCAGCTAAAACTGTGGAATATTACTCGCACGGGAACATTGGTAGATGGAACGTTTAATAATATCGGATGGTTGAGGTTACCACATAATTCCTCCATATTCCAACAAGTTTCTGACCCTTCCCCTGGACCACATACGGCGCATTTTGAAATTCTTTTCACGGTATGTTCAGCTGTGGAGGAAAAATTGTGGACGCGTCATACACGATCCTGACACAAAAACAGAATGGAATAACCCGTCCTCCTTTCCCTACGGTGGGGAATTTCTTGGGTGTTTCAGCAGTTTTAGTCTCGCCAACTTCACGTCAGTGCATGCTCGACTTCATTTCGACGTATGCTTCATCTTCCTGATCTTGATTAGGTGGTTATGTGACCATAAATTCAAGCAATCCATTTGACCCGCCTGTCATTAATCCTAACTATCTCACCACAGAGTTTGATATTTTCGCCTTGCGGGAAGGCGTGCGTACTCTTCGAAAATTCATCTCGGCTCCAGCTTGGTCCGACTATGTTATTTCCCGGGTCAGCAATGACACAACAGAAGTGGAGCTAGATACATTCATTAGAAATGGAGCAGGGTCCATCTTTCATGCGGTCGGAACTGCCGCTATGTCACCGAAAGGGGCAGAGTACGGCGTTGTGGATCCAGATTTGAAAGTTAAGGGAGCATTTGGGTTGAGAATTGTTGATGCCTCTGTAATTGTACGTTTTTTCTTTCTTGAAGCCAGAGTTTATGCGCTAACCATAATAATTTCTGGTCACTCTATCAAGCCCATTGTTCCTGCAGCACATACACAAGCAGCAACGTACGCTATTGCAGAGAGAGCAGCAGATCTGATTAAAAGTTCTTGGAAATGATTGTGGATTTCCATCAAGGTTTTTTAATATCTAGTTGCGAGTTCCAGATACGCAGATGAGTTTTAGCATCATTAGCAAGTATTCTAAGATAATTACGGTGTCTCGAGATTTGAAAATGGTTATAATGCCTCTATGGGCATTGTAAGACCTTAAGGATAAAGGTAAATTAAGATGTATTACGACGGACATAGATTCTTATAACCATTGTAAGAGACCACAACTATTGTTTTAAGGTCTTCAACCTTAGATAAATGGAAGCCGAAATTTAAACCCAATATATGTATAAGTATTATAAATCTTCTCTCAATCCATTCGAGATCTCAAGACACAAACCACGACCGCAATAACAACACAGCTATTTAATAGTCATATCTACCACGTTATGACTCAGCTATGCAAGTACTACTAAACAATTATCTCCGCAGAATAATCCTCAACTTACCGCTCATATGTCAGTACAATTTAGCGAAAATCTACGTAGCTATCTATATGCGATATTAATATTTGGTATCCACTTTTATTAACCCGTTTTCACTCACTTTTAAAGCTCCTCCTGAACCCCTGCTTCTCCCCACCCCTACCGACTTTTTGGAATATTTGGTTACTACAAACGATTCCATTCCTCATCCATGACTTCTATATTTAGTACTATGCATCTCACCTCACTATTTCGCTACCATTATGCAAATTTTATGCTCAATTGTTTCATATGTTACTGCCTTGATAGCTTTATTATGTGGTCTTTGGCTCAAGAATTTATCTACCTATGTACTTAAGGGCACTGGTATTAACTGCGTGATTACCTCCAATCTTGTATATTTACCCTTGCTATCATCCCTTCAACACGACTTGCTCAGACGCCGTACTCTTTTATGCGTTTTGAAAACGTTGGTAGGAGCGTGATAGTGTACAACGGACGAAGCTTGTCGATGAGCCTATGACGGGTTGATTCAGTGAAGGCCTGCGAGATCTGGATGATCGGAAGCTCGGCAGTGCACGTGTGTCTCTTTTTGAACGTTCTGAGGGCATGCAATTTGGCGGAGGCAACAACTTTCGATGTGGATTGCCCTAACAGGGGAAGGTATAGGTAAACAAATACAAATCAACTTCGTCGCGACGGGCACGTGCTCCTCTGGCAATTTCTCCGTTCCTCCCCAGTGCCCACTTAGTGCCCACCATCCTTCCTCGCGTCCTCTACGTATCATCTACCACTCGTTCACGTCGAAATATATAGCTAAGCTATCGAAATTGCTACTATAGAAACACATAACACTTAAGAAGCAGAACCATGCCACAAGGCGCCGTTACCAAACCCTTCTCCTCGTCGATGCTCGCAACAGCCATTGACTACTTCAAGCCTCGTCGCGCAGAGGCATTGCAACGCATTCGGATCAATGGATTTGGCCTAGTGATTTCTCTCACTCTCTCGTACCTGCTGCCTGTGCCGTCACTATCGAGCGCGTTGAGGGTTGTAATTGCATCGAGCCACCCAGATCGATGGTCACAGGAGTGGATGTATAAGTGGATGTGCATTCTAGGTGCGCTTATCAATCAGAACTGTTATCCAGAAAAGTATTGTTGACGTCTTTTCCCTACGAAGAAATGGCAGCTGTGACGATGTTTGCGTTCAACGTTCTCGAAGGCGTATACGCCGTGAAATACCCTCGTGCACCCCCTCCGCCTCCTCCATCACCTGCAAAGCCAAGAAGTGCAAAAAAAAACCCTGCGAATACACCTCAGCGTGCGTTTAGAGTTCTCTCGCCGAACGTACGTCCCTTCGTCTTCTGCTGCGCTTTCCTTCTTGTAACCCTCGTTCCTTGGCATTATACAACAGTCAAGCCCTCAGCCCCAGAAACCATTTGCCTTTTCGCCTTCAGCCTCTTTCTCAGCTTCATCATTTCCCCTTTCCACGAAATCCACCACGTACCCAGCCTCTCCAGTTTCAACACCATCCCGAGTGGTGCATTATTCTGTACCTCCTTCCTCCTCCCCGAACCCACTTGGCTCATCAGCATCAACTATGTATATGTCGACACCTAGTCCGGTTATCTCTGCATACCGAGGGAAGCATAATAACGGGGTCGGTCGTGAGTTGATTTCAGTCTCAGTTGCAGAAACATAGTCACTAACCAGTCTCGTTATTAGGTGCCTTGGATGGCTCTTATATTGGACTTCTTGCTCCTGAAAAAGAGCCGGAGGATGAAAATGAACACTAGTAACCATTACATATTCTGTGGCTGGGATGCAATGAGACGACTTTTATGAATTCTTTGCAATACTTTTGAAGTAATAACATTTTCCGGATCTTCTGGTTCTGACTAGGCTTTTATGCTATGGAAACTTTCGAAGTGTGTAAACCTGTCATATCAATTATTCCTTCGGTTTAGTGCAACTAAGTTAGCGTTCGCTACCAGCTGCGCGCTATTTTTGTCACTTTAGTTTTGACACAACCATCGTGCTGCGCTCTGTGAGTCATGCAGGGTAGAACACGTTACCATACACGCTATCTGCATCGCTTCTCAATGATATGACCACAGGTTCAATCCTTTCTGCGCAGCTCATGCTCCGAGGAAAAAGTTTCGAAACCGGGGAAAGGTTACGATCTGAATCTAAGTACGTTTATTGAGCTGGATGCTTGCTACACCACTCTCTCAAGTCTATTAGATTAGACTGCAAACTTATCAGAGTACCACAGCCCGGTTTGCATTTACATATTCTCGATTGGGAGCCTGCGTTCTCGTTCAATTCTCAGTTGTCCCCTGTGTCTGGTATGTCCGAACTGTCGCAGAACAACTAGCGTTCCTTCCGGAGGCCGAACAAGTACCTGGATTAGAATTTCGGAGTACTGTCCAATACAGGAAGGGCACCGAATGATAGAGAATCTGAGCAGCAGCATTCAATGCAGAAAGTTGCTGTAAAGAGGACTGCGGACTCCGACAGCGGCGGGATTTTACTGCGTGCATGTCGGAAAAGCTGTCTCAACGAGAATGAAAGCGTTGTGAAATTTACTACCTTTTCAAGAGGATCTTTGCACAAGGCGATGTCTCTGGATCTGTAACCCGTTCGGGCCGACGTAATAGCAACAACATTGTCCTTTATTATTCAAATTTCATAGCCAATATAGAATGAGCCTTTTACGAAAGAAGGTGAAAGCGAAAGCCCTTAAACAACTATAGATACCAAGATTAGGGATCGTGAAATAACTGGTAATCGTAATGCAAAGGAAACCTAGTAGTTATTTTCCGTAAGGGAAAACCTGCGGACACCCCGAGCCTTGCAGCGGCTGGTAGAAGTTGTTTAAATTGGTATTCAAAGCGGTGCGGAGAGGACCCTGAGGATTTGGATAGAGCGAGTGGACTGTCTGCCCAACGAAGTTGGTGTATAATAGACAAAA
>JASFDH010000342.1:0-26598 GCA_036937195.1 Nidularia pulvinata
ATGTGTCCATCTAATCTATGATTCCATGTGTCATGATAAGATAAGATATCAAAAAGAAAAGAAACAAATCATGACACCAAGTAGTTGGAGATGACTTTCTGACATTGTGATACTTTCTTCCAACATGTGGACCACATTTTCTGATGTAGTGCTATCATAGCCTACAACCTCTTGTTTTTATTTATTTTTAGGAACAAGACTTAACACTAGTAATGGTTCTCAACTCTCAGTATTCAACAACAAACTCTGCCTGATGCCATAGATCTTCTTTTCTAAGCCATTGCTAGATATAATTTAGCACTGACCACCCAGGAATTAACTGTGCTGTACCTCCTTCAGGTTACTGCAAATCAAATTGATTCCATTGATTTCTTTAACTTACATTATTAGAATAATGTTAAGAACTTGTTTCTAGTCAAGTCTGAGATGTTTTAGGCAGATAGTAACTTGGTAAGAACAAGAAAAGTAAACCAGAGACTCTGGAGTTTCTCCAGAAACATGCTCTAGTGCTACAATAAGGAAAGGGGCAGAAGTGGATGATGGCTTCAGCTTATGTGCTGTGCCCCCTTTGTTCCTAACATCCCATTTACAGATGACATCAGCATAAGTATTCAAAGACAAGGTTGAGGACAGTCAACTCAACTTTCTGAGCAGAGATTGGTCAAGAGAGTCTCCAGAAACTGGAGATTGAATTATGGTCAAACAACAACAATGAGGAGGGGAGAGGAATAAAAAGTGGAGAGTTTTTGAGAATGTCAGAGATAGCTCCTTAGCCAATGTAGGGTGAGAGGCTGATGGAAGAAATTAAAAAACTGAAGAAATAGAGTACAATTGGGTACTTAAATACTAAAGAATGTAACTATCCAGAGTAATACCAAGAATATATTATGGCATAATGAGACATTGCCCTCTGTCATGAATTTGCCTTTTCTTTTTAGTGATTATCATTATCTTATCCTGGGATCTAATCACAGAAGCATCTAATCATTGGGATAATGCATGGATACTGCAGACATCATGGGGTAACTGTGCCTATGAGGACAACACAAGGCTTCCTTCTTTTTACAACCTTACATGCATAGGCCATGAGTAGTACATGCATAGAACATGTCTAGGGTAGCATTTAGGTACATCATTTGTACTCAGAACCCCAGTCTTCAGCTAGTCATTTCTCCACTAGTAATACAAGTGCTCATCCCTATCTCCCTGCTTGCTTTCTTACCTGAATAATTCAACAACCTTGACACTGCACTATAGGGTGTATTGTTTGTGTGTCTGACACCCTCTGCTAAAACTACTTGCAAAATGCAGTTATAAAAGCTTTGTGGCTCTGACATGGCATAATGCTACCACAGCAATATCAAGGATTGTTCACCCCTATAATAAGACAACTATGATAGAAATTCCTACTTGCTGTATATAAGTTCTTAGTTACTTCTTTTACTTTTTCTAGCTTTCTGTAGTTTTCTTGACTTTTCCTTTCCTTTGAGACACCCAAAAAGCAGCTATCTTTTTCAGAATAGACACCTGGCTCTTTTGACATGTTAATTTAATGCTTTTTCCAGCTTTTTTCACTTGCACAACCCCAAAAAAGCTATTTGTGAGACTACCAGTGAACAACTTCTAAACATGGAAATATTCTAATTTCAAACCAGAAAGAAGATAGAAAGACCTAAAAAATATGAATGGAGAGAAAGGCAATTAGACATGCATGTTATAGCTTATTTTGAATGATGAGAACACGGAATAGCAACAAGAATTGAGATCAAATTCAAGCGAAATATTGAATATGCATGCTGCTCAAACAATGTCAAACATTACGTGCTAGCGGACGTACGCGGAGGTACCGGAACTCCACACACTGCAACTCTCCGTCTCGGTTCGCGGCATCTCACCAAATGCCGACATTCTCTTCCACGTTCGACTTGCACCCATATGTCCGTCTATCTGAGCTAAATAAAGCGCCGATAAGTAGTTTCAAGGCGCCAGATCCTTGCTGAAAACGACAATGAAGCTATTTCCTGCTGCTTTCATGCAGCCGAGAGCAGTGAAGTCGCGGACTTCCATTCTGCTCTTCGCAGTTGTGTTGCTTGCTGCTGCTCAGAGCTTGATTCTACTCTTCCCAGCATATCCGTTTAACAACCCACAAGCACGTACAGTCGCTTACTACGAGGAGCTGTCTGCACGATGCAAGAACCTGCGCACGCCAGCAGGCCCACCGGCTACATTCAATCCATCTTCACGAATCGCGACAGGCTCTGATCGGTATGTCGATCACACACCTGCAGTCGTGCTCGAGAACGCGAGCATCTGGACTGGCAGGCAGAACGGTACTGAAGTATTGCATGGGAGCGTTCTGCTCGACAAAGGGGTGATCGTGGCTGTTGGGCGCATATCCCCGGTGCTAATGCAAGAAGTACAGTCGAAGGGCAAGTTCAAGGTCGTGGATGTGGGAGGAAGATGGGTCACACCGGGGTTGGTGGATCTACATTCGCATATTGGGGTCTCTAGTGCACCGAGTCTGCGCGGTGCGCCAGTTTCTGCCCTCGACACGTATTGCCGAAACTGAAACGCTATTTATGATCCATCTAGGTGCCTCTGACGGGAATTCTCGTAACGCACCCATCCTTCCATGGCTGAGAAGCATCGACGGCCTAAACACGCATGACATGGCCTATGAGCTAGCGATGGCTGGTGGGGTAACCACTGCACAAATTCTCCCAGGAAGTGCAGACAATATCGGTGAGCTTTTGCACTGTTTTCATGGATGCGTTCATGCTCTAACTTTGTAAATTGAAGGTGGTCAAGCTTTCGTCATCAAACTGCGACCTACTGCCGAACGTTCAGCCACGTCCAAAGTTTTGGAGCCTCCAAATGGTCTTTTCGTTACTCCAAACGGCACTGATTACATTCATTGGAGGCATATGAAGTACGTTTCACTTAATCCAACCCTTTTCCTCGCTTCTAACTGAATTTTTCACCCAGACATGCGTGTGGTATGTTGCTTCCCCTGCAACGCTTATTACTTCTCACTGTATACATTTACTTATAATAGGCGAGAACCCTAACCGTCTGTACGGACAAACCCGCATGGACATGGCATGGAACTTCCGGAACGCCTATAACGAAGCTAGGAAGATTAAAGACGCCCAAGACGCCTTTTGTAATAAGGTTGAGGAGGGTGAATGGAAAGCCCTTAAAGGGGAGGCCTTCCCCGAGGATCTGCAATGGGAATCACTAGTAGATGTTTTGAGAGGTAGGGTTAAAGTATAATAATCTCCTATTCTTAGAAGAAGAGGTGCTGACAACGCGAACCTGCAGCTGTCGATTCATTGTTATGAGGTCAGCAGTTAGTATGTGCACTTGTGCTTTAACATTGTACTCCTACGGCGTTTCCTCTTAGGCGGTTGATCTTGACGTTATAGTCCGGGTGAGCGACTGGCGCTGCTTACATAGAGTAACACATAATTAATTATGTGCTATAGCTGTCCAACGAGTTCAAGTTTCCGGTCGCATCTTTCCATCACGCTGGAGAGACGTATCTCGTTCCAGATCTATTGAAGAAGACCTGGGTACGCCTTCACCTTTCCTCACGCCTTGCTAAACTTTCTTATTCGATTTCTTCCCAACAGGGTGGGGCGCCTTCCATTGCTCTTTTTGCCAGCAACTTCAAGTAAGTCTCTCGCACTATTGTCAAAGAAAACTAATCACTATGCTATCAGGAAGAAGCGGGAAGCCTATCGCGGTTCTGAGTTCGCACCGCGCATTCTGGCTGATAATAATATCCCTGTAGTAATGAAGGTGCTCGTCTATCATACGCCTGCCATCTGCTGCATAATGATATGATCTTTCTGAATATACAGTCTGACCACCCCGTGCTGAACAGCCGCTATTTACTCTTTGAGGCTCAGCAAGCGCACTATTACGGTCTAAATCCTGCGCTAGCGCTGGCGTCTGTTACAACAACACCGGCACGGGCTGCAGGGATAGGTCATAGAGTTGGCATGATCTCTGAAGGTCTGTCCATACCGAGTACTATGTCTTGATATGTATTCTTATCATGATTTTGTTCCATATACATAGGATACGATGCAGGTAATACTTCTATGATATTATTCAGCCTAACGTTCTCATGCTTCTCCCCTTTATATCATAGATGTCGTCATCTGGGACTCCCATCCCCTTGCTCTGGGTGCAACTCCGATGCAAGTGTATATCGATGGCATCCCTCAGCTCAAGGATCCGCAAGTCCTCTTGAAGTCGCGCCAGTTGCAGCAGCCCCCGAAGACACCTAATTGGGATAAGGAAGCGAAGGAAGCTGTTGATTACGACGGTGTACCTCCTCTAAGGCCATTGAAGAAGATTGTATATGGTGCGGGTGCTATAAAACTCACCGGTGTCAAAAGTATGCGTACCAGACTTCCTTCGGGGGATATCGAAACTATCCTTGACGATGAAGAAAATGAGGCCATTGTTATTGTTCAGGATGGGAAGATCGAGTGCGTCGAACATGGCGAGCACCCATGTGCTAGTTTTAAAGGGGACATTCAGACCGTTATGGATTTACAAGGAGGCTCATTGGCTCCTGCTCTGATGACTTACGGCTCTCCTCTTGGTCTAGTGGAGATCCGTCTGGAGCCTTCGACGAACGATGGGCTGGTAATCGATCCGCTTACTGATGGTGAGATTCCTGCCATTGTGGGCAATGAGACTATCATCCGAGCTGTGGATGGATTACAGTTCGAGACTCGGAACGCGCTGTGGGTCATTTCCTCAATACCTATCGAAATTATGCCTTCTCACGGAACCGTCCTCTAGCCTTGCATACCGTAATGGTGTGACACATGCCATTACGGCTCCCAGCAGTGCTGGCTTCCTTCAAGGGTTATCCACGTTCTTCAGAGTGGGCGCCTCCAATGCCATGGAAAAAGGTTCTATATTCCAATGGGAGGCAGCTTTGCATATTCGAATCAGCCCCAGCCTGCCAGTTAGCGTAAGCACACAGATCGCTGTGCTTCGATCACTGTTGTTCCACAGCACTTCGCATGTATGGGAACGAGTCCGTGCGGTGAGTATATCATCTAGGGTCGGGAATCGTGCTAATATCGCTGTTAGAATATCCTACCACTTGTGATAACCGTTGACAGCGCGGATATCATGGCAACGCTCTTAGCCCTGAAACGCGAATACTACGATACTTCCGGACATATCTTCCAAATGACCTTTGCAGGCGCTGCGGAGTCCCATCTTCTAGCAAATGACATCGCTAAAGAACATGTGAGCGTGATATTAACGTCGTCTAGACCATATCCGACTCTTTGGGAGAGCCGAAGAATGTAAGTTTTATCTCGTCAACTCGAATCAGAGTCTGCTGTTCTTACTTCGCGCCGTCATTCAGTCTTCCTGGCCCTCCTGTGTCTCGTGAAAGCACTCTCACGACGCTTCTAGCGAAAGGTGTTAATGTCGGTATTGGAGTCGTGGACGAATCCGCCGCGCGCAACACACGATTTGAAATAGCATGGGTAAGATAAGCCTAAATTCGCGTTTGAAGTATTCTATTAATTACAGCATCCATAGGCTATGCTGGAGTCTAATGGAACTATCGACAAAGAACAAGCCATCTATCTCGCGACAAACAACCTTCAACATGCTCTTGGAATCAGAAGAAGACGAGTAGATGATTACGACCTTGTGATCTACTGGGGTGGGGATATCTTTGACTTTCACAGCAAAGCAGTTGGCATAATATCCAAGGAGCGTCGGTCCGTGGAGATATTCTGAAGTGTTCTTTTGGACTGGAGGCAATTGAAGCTCATATTAGCCTACCATTGTTTATTGTGCGAGGGCGTCAACAATGTCACGGCAGACATAATTCAATCTTACGAGGCTAGTATACAATGCATCGAACGTATATGATGTTTATTACTATGGGTCCCGAATTATCTTTCTATTGTCCACTATCTTGCGTACTGTTGTCCATGTTAACCCAGAAATCACGCAATTGGAAATATATGTCGTTTCAAAGGCACCATAGCTCGATATCCCTCCTACTCCTAGTAGAAGGCTCCATGGATTACTTTAATCCGTCCTCGCTGAAGACATATTCCGGATAAACGGGTACCCACACCTTTTCCCCCGCCCTGTCCCGAATGTCACCATTGTCTTGTCTTATGGCCCACTCTGCTTGTGCAGTGCCCTCTTTCACAGCCTGCTCTGCCACTGCCACGCCAACTTCAAAGTTGACTCTAGGGGCATCAGCAAAATCGGGCAGTAGAGGAGCTCCGTTGTAGTCATCATCGTCGCTGCTGTTAGACGCTTTGAAGGCAGGAGAAAGAGCAGCGAGACGCCGTGCCCCTGCAATGATCATGGTATCAGTCATTCGGCGAGATTGGGAAAGATTAGCCCCAAATCCAAGGCCAGGGTATATAAGCGCGTTGTTACATTCTGCAATGCTGCAATCCAGGGAGCAGATATTAGCTCGACGTACGAGACGTGCGGATAACTGTAGCTCACATGAATTCCTTCTCCTTTCCATCGACCTTCATCTTAACACTATCAAATGGACTACCGGTCGCCACCAATGCCCTGCCCTGGGTCCATTTCATGAGATCCTCTGGGGTGGCCTCCACAAGCCGACTAGGATTAGAAAGTGGGAAGATGATCGGCCTCTCTTCATCCTGTAGCCCTTCCATCATCGCCATGATAATCTCTTCCGTAAACGCGCCAGCCGCCGTCGAGCACCCAATCAACACGGTGGGCTTTACACGTTTCACGACCTCGAGGAAAGGTATTTGGTGTTTCGAGCTGTTCTGTTCAGCTTCCGCACTGTTCTTCCACCACTCCTTTTCACTTCTGAAGAACTCCTCCCTCACACCCTGCTGTAAATCTTCCTCGGGCCCACGATAAAGCAGCCCCTCTTTATCAACCAACCAGAACTTCGTGTTCGCATCCTCTCTCTTTACATTACCAGAAGATATAATCGCGTCTCTTAATTGGGCAGCGACGCCGACGCCGGCAGAGCCAGCACCTAGGATGATGTAGCGCTGGTCTGCGAGGGTAGCTTTGTGTTGCAGCGTGCTCGTAGGCGAAGGGCGGGTACGGGAAGCGACGCCAATGGCTGCCATCAAGCAGGCAAGAGTAACGGCGCCTGTGCCTTGGCTATTCGGGGCAGCAAGGTCAAACAGAGAATACGAAAGATCGAGATCAATATCCTCACATATCATCGTTGAACACGGCATGCGTGTCTCGATACTTGGAGAGGAGACGGTGTGCGTTTGTCACTCCGAAATCCTCGAAGTGCAGCAAGCTGTGGGGGTGATATTTGCGGACGAGTTGGATAAACCTACGAAGCAAGAGCAGTAAGTATTGATCTTTCGAGAGCAGAAAGGGATGCCTTACTTGTCGACGAATTTGTCATAGTCATCTCCACGGACACGATTTTCACGCCAGCCCTGAAAGTACACATTAGCATTGGAAACATACCGATGTTTAAAATCGACGTACCACGTATAATGGATCCTTCAGCAGCTCTTGATTGTTGGTTCCAACGTCTAACACAACGCTGACGGATTTTGAGGGATCCATGCCTCCGATAAGCCTATATTTAGCGAGCTGTTAGTATCACCATGACGCAAGATCCCGAATACCGTACGTGTAAATCGCTGATTTCGCAGTTGATATCTATCTTCTGAGTTAGAAGGCCAATGACATCACGATAGCAGAAGAGCATACCCCAATACCCTGCACGATAACTCGTTAATAGCTTGCAACTGAAATGCAAAAACAGAAGCCTACCCCAACGCCCTGATCACCTATACCCAATATCGCTTCGGAATCAGTGCAGACGAACAGATCGATTTCACGTCCGCGCGTTTGCTCGAGGAAATCTTGCTCCATCGTGTCTTGATCCGGAAATGTCAGATATAACCCTTCGCTTCTCCTGAAGAGGTGCGAGTAGTCCATGATAGCTTCAGCCTAAACCATCATCTCAGCCAGAATTCAAGTTAATTACAGGAAGATACGTACCTCGGTAGGCGTATAAATAATCGGTACTAGCTCTTTCAAGTGTCTCGCCAGCAGCGCATAATAAAGTATCGTATTCTGCTCCTTCAGGCTCTGCAAAAACGAGTTCTTCCGTATTGATGAGTTGCGCTGCTGCAGCTGCCCGTATGCGCGTGCGCACTGCTCATCGAGGGTATTGACGCGCGAGGGTAGGCGGCCTGTGAGCGCGAAGGCCTTGCGCTCAGAAATGGGGAAAGCGGTGCCTTTGTTGAACTGCGGGTTGCTGAGTATGGCGCTGCCGCGCAGGGCGAGTTGGATAGTGGGGATGGACGGCTTGTGGGGGTGGAGGAGATCCATCTTGGGGAATGGTGGAAGTGAAAGAGCGAAGTTGTTATCGCGAGATATCGCGGTGATGACGAGGCGCGGAACCAAGTCTGGACTCAGCGGACCGGATGGCCGGGAAGAGATTAAGCGAGGGTTCAAAATAACTGCCTCTGCTTAATGCTATCAAGCCTAACAGTTTTCGAAGGACAATTATCCTAGAGACGCAACGTTAGACTTATACACTAGAAAACAGAAAATATGCATCACCATCGCAAGTATAAAGCCCAAGCATTGACTTGACGGGCTGGCAAGATTTGAACAGGAATACATACGTAGTGCAGGATCCAGATCGCTGGGGATCGCCCCTGTTTTCAGTTGCGGGGCTTCGTTCGCGATCTCCCCTATTAGACTATACGTTTGAGATAATTGCTCATCCTTATTGAAGACTTGCCAAACATCAAATATAGACACCTGGTCGAGGGGTAGTACTGGCCAGTCGAGTATGACGCGGTATTTCGGTACAGAAATCGAATTTGAGTCGAGGGATATGAGGCCGAGGCTCGTGACGAAGCTGAATTTGGAGGATAATGCGGACCAAGGCGTAGTGTCATGATATCCGGTCTTACAGGAATCGAACAGATTGATTAGCAGCACATATCGGTGACAGCAGGAACGAACCTGGGCCCTTGAATTTCCTCCTACTAGCCTATACGTTGTAGAAGAGCCATACTCCACACCTCTGCTCAAGTACGAAATCCCCATCGTGTAACAATCCTAACACCTCGCCAATATCTCTCTGTCAACAGCTACGAGGACTTTATAGACAAGTATTGTAGTGTTGGATTGCTTGCTTTCCTAAGACTTCGAGCTGGTAAGGATATCACGTTGTTGAGACGAATGAATCGACTCTAGAGGGTGAAAATCAAGCGTATGGTTTATCGGAAGAGATCCTGTCCTGGGCAATAGAGCGCAACCATAAGATTCCGGCAGTCTATCGAGAGATGTGTTGAGTGCGCACCTTCAGTTTTGGGGGGTTTGCATGCTCCATGAAAACATGTTGAGGAACCTCATAGCCGCTAGTAAATAGCAAAATAGATAGAAAAAGTATCGGATACACTCCAATAAATCGTTGAGTGCTGAAATGCTGGTGTCGAACGGAGCGTTCTTCCATTTGCACTATTTCAGATTCAACCTAATATCCTTCAAGGAGATATTATTATTAATTCAAGTTAAGCTATACATCGAGAGCGCAGTGTTCACAGTGGTGGTCCGAGTCAAAATAGTTGACCTTCGTGTGTAGCCGAAATCCAACGCTTTGGTTTTGGAACACCGCCGCCACTGACTGATTCAACACCCACTACAACTTTCCCAGTTACCGTTTCTCCTTTTCACAGCTTTCAATAGCGGAACTCCCCTATGAAATACTGGCCACTCACTCTGCAAGAAATGGATACGGTTATGGGTCTTGTGTAAGAGTGGACATGAAGCATCATAGTCATGCGACGTGCGTCTGTGGCCTCCCAGGCTGCAGGCTTCTGCAGGCTTATTCAAGAAGGCGTACGAGATGGTTTGGAAGGTGTTTAATATCCGCTCTGTTGGTGATGAAGTCTGAAGTCTGGCTATTCTCGATGCTGTATCTCATCCGCAGGACAACGTCTCAGACTTTGCGTTGGGTCTAACTCAGGCTACGAGCGCCGAGTGGAGCCTGCAGTTTGGTGTCAAGACGCAAAGGTGAGAGTGCGACGCCAGCAAGAGTACTGATTCTTTTGATCTATCCAGATTTTCTGCTTGCTCTAACAGTGAGTGAAATGCTGACGGCGACTCTGGCTCTTGCACGCTCCTGGACCTAGATCCTCTCATGTGCAGTGGGCTCTTCTTCTTGGTACGTTCTTCGTTCTTTACTTTTCATTTCATTCCATTTTCTCTTCTATGTTGTCCTCTTGAAGCTTCAACCTTTGAAGCAATCTTTCTTGGAGATAGACGTACTTTAGCAGGAACGATGGGTTCCAAGCCTTCGTTCCTTGCTGCGGGGAAATATATATGACACACATCACACGTTGCCCTGATGAATGCTCCTGCTGGTAGCGTCTCCCCCGCCTATTAGCTTTGTATTCTATCGATTATGGATAGAATAACTCGACTCACCGTTAGAGTCTTTCTCCTACTGTGACGATGTGACGTGACATGTCACGCTTGTTCTGTGTTACGGGCTAGCCATCGTCCTCGATGCCGATGGTCCTGGTTATCATGCCATTTATTGTCCCTTAAAGTACGGGGTTATGCCCTAGAAGATACAAATTTAACTTGTTTATGTTTGGAAAAGATTTCGGGTCGTGTACCGCCGCTGGATTCTCGACGCATTTGGTGTTGCTACTCGAGTGTCATCCCGCCCGATTTTTTGCAATAGGTCCTGGAGTTTTCAATCAGTTTACAACATCTTGTTGATACCGGATTTTTTGCTGTCCTGAAACTGGTTGGAGAGATGCAGAGTTGAGGTCCGCGTGCTCTGCGTGCGGCGATGAGAGCCTTATTAGGACGTGCTGCGCCGCACCCTGAACAAAGAGGTCGGGGAAACTCATCATGTTCAGAGCGTTTTAAGGCATCCAGGAGAGGATGTTCAGGTTTTCTGCAATGCAAGCATGATATGGAAGCAAAATGCCGCGGTGGAAACCTCACCGTCTCTTGCGCTGCGCTCTCCTCGGGCTTCGTTTATCTGTGATGTGCGCGGCCTTCTTTACACTCTCTGAAATGATACTTCGTTTCCCTTGTGTGGATGGCCCTTGTTGGATGATATAGATTCTGGCCCACACAATGTTGATTGGCCTGAGGGGTATTGGTCGTGTATCTTGCCCGCTATGGACGCCATCCATTCTCGGGGTAACGTCGCAACATAGAGCATTGCTATTCAGACACGCTGACTGGCGCAGGAGCTGGAGTCTCAACCGATGGTGTTGCCCAATTGACGCTGTTCTTGACTACTGTGCTATTACTTGCCTTCGAGCAGTACATGGACAGTGTTCGCTATCATGTCCTCTTTCTGTCTCTCAGACGTGCTAGATTCAGCCTCCCTAATTGTAGATGGTGATTCGTGATTGAAGACTGAGCGATTGACTGCCGTACACCGATGGGCTTGCTCCTGATAGCCGATACGGTCTCAGGGCTTCCACAAACACTGCTTCGCCAATATGTACAGGTCCTTTTCGGTGCTGGGAAGCTTGAGCTTTTTTATGCAGAATGCGGCGGAAAGTGGAGGCGGCGGAAGTCATCGTTAGGCAGGTCCTATGTACTGGCCATGTCAAGCCATCACCAGATCTGCCATCACCCTTCTCCCGCCTGCAGTGCTCGAGCCCATCTCCTGGTGCCGGCGCACCATTTACGCCAGCCGCATGGCAGCGGTGCGTCCGAGTCATCCTCGTCGAACCATTTGCAAATTATCTCACGGCAGGAGGCGGCGGGGGGTTCTGGGCACGCTTACAAGGCCTCATCTCCAATTCCCAGCACCGAAACGGGAAGAACGCTACGCTCCTTCTGGGTATGATAAAGCGCCCCATCATGTGGGTGCGTCTTTGGACTTCCGCCTCGTGGCCCTTTTGCTTCGTGCAATATAAGTCAGTCGCGGGGACCTTAAAAATCCACTTTGACTCGGTCACCCTCTTTCTTTCTCACCCCCCCACCACTCAAACCCCAAACCCCACAATAGCCACACTCCTTCGCCTCTTTTCTGCTCTATCACCTCCCTTCTCACTCACTCACCTCCCTGGGAGACAAATTTCTACGCTACTACAGCCTATCTATTCAATCTATCTCCAAAATGCCTCTCTCTCTTCGTCAAAGAAGCCTCCCCTCATTTTCTTTAGCCATCTCTCGTTTCTCTTCCAGGCGTGATCCTACCGATCTGCCTGATTACTACCGTGCTACCCGCCGTGAAGATTATGGGCCTGAGTTCCGACGTCCGTCTGAAGCCCACCAATATACCACAGTGAGCAATGTCACACCTCTGTTACCATTATAATGTCCTCCCCGGTTAACGCCCGCCTCTTTGCTTTTAGAAAATCCTTGACATTCGTCCGCAAGAGAGCTATGAGTATAGCTGCAGCTTCCTACTCGTATGTTAGCGCTCCCTTCGTCCTTCAGCGTAGTGTTTATGCATGGTCTCTTGTAGCCGGACAACTTTGAGGACTTGGAAATAGAATCGTTGTTCGAAAACGACTATGCACCAGATGAACTGACATTCTCTCACCATCAAAATGCATCGCCCAGGGCCAACAATAAATTCCTTTCATTCTTTTGGGTATGTGCAAGGACGTTGCTTTGGTTCACTTTGTTTCATTCTCACCCGCCGTTACTCAGAAAATCTTCACTTGTCGCCAACGAAAGGTTCACCTCGTCACAAGCGCCGAGCGAGGAACCACGTTCGACTTGCTCAACTAATGGTTAACCTCCTCATCATCTTTATCTTCAAAATGCATCTTGAAATAGCGAAAACCTTCATTCTTGACTGTGCAGTTTCTTCTTTCCTGAATGATCTTCCATCCGTTTGCGGTATTGTCGCTTTGTTCATTGTACATATATAGCTTCCTTCGCATGATCACGCAAAATGGCATGTATTATAGAAATCGTAATGGCGTTGCAGTGTGGTCTTAGAATGTTGGGAATCCGGGGAGGTGGCAGGAGAGAGGGATCCACTGTGCAACGTGGTATATATTGACGCGTCATTGCTCCGACTCACGTCGCGGAGCCGAAGGCTGTTCTTGTGACATTCTACACATGATGTGATGAGTCACACAGCGCGATGATTACTGATGGGTTCGGTATCGGGCCGCTGCGGCCGAGCCTCCTTGTTCCTTCAAATGTGAAGCACTTACAATTAAGAATGACTAGTTGAGTGCTTACTTGCTACGGTGGCTCCAGGCCTTGTATTTTTTCTCCCTTGAATTCTTTATAACTAATAGCTTGGATTTAATGCTGACGGCACTTGGTCAATAGATTAGATTGCTCCAATAAATTCCCCGCCGGTTGCGTCGATCTTCTAATTCTATGTGAAACACGCGAAGAACGTACTTTCTTGGTCTTGCGCCTCTTACCTAGACATTCCAGAAGCATGCACTTGCAGCCACAGTTTTTTCTCTCACTGCTCAACGATCCACCAGGGCCATCCAACTCCGTTTGTGCGGAGAACCCACCAAATCCTCAAATACGATCGGACTCGAGCGATATGCAAAACTGCTCAAAGACGCAATCGAGACGTTAGATAAGTAGCATTATACCGTGGTTAGTGAGCACCAGAGGATCGGGGTAAATAGGACGAAGAAGCCATTAGGAAAATGGAGCAGGCATTAGCGGTGACGATCAGGAAATGAGATGCGCACGCGAATGAGGGGGACGAAAGGGAAGTAGTAGGCGTGGAGAAGAGACTTAGCAACGTTGAAAACGCTTTATGGGGTTCGAAGGAGGAGCTAAAGAACGAAAAATTGGAGAAGGATATATTGGCGAGGAAACTAACCGACGAGCAAAAGGAGAAGAAAACGCTGGCGGAGGAGCTGGAACTGCTATGATTGCAGCATATGTAGTCCGCTTCTACACCATACGGTATCGGTGGAAGCTAAAAAGCAAATTATGATTTACTTTACTTACCCAATATGTTTGTCAATCCAAATCCAAATCGCTGTCGTGAACTCCAAATCTTGGCTTTATGCGACGGAAGCCACGTGGAAGGTCATGCTTGGGTCACCGATTTGTGTGCAGACAAATGCGAATTGGTCATTATAACGATATTTGCGGAGAGAAAGGCTTCGCCAGAGAGAGTATAGCAGTACTCACGGAAAGCAGTGTTGTTGATAAGATACAGGTATCTCTGCGGCACGACGAGAGAGCCAGATCCACTATGCTCCTCTAAGGTCTATTCAAAACGTTATCTTCGCGATGCGACATTCGTTTACGCTGGTCAAAAGTGGTTGGATCCATCCATCAACCTTTTAAGTCTATGCAAGAATGAGAACATTTACTTCATGACGAATAAAAGTGAGATACATGTGAAAATGAGTGGCGCCATACCTATTACTTAGTTTCTGGACAGCTAGGAATCCAGCTTCTTTGGAAGCAGGAAGAATGGCTTTATCCACAGGCCTATTAGTATATCGAGATCGATATCGTTCCACATATATCTGCCACATCGCTTAGAAAATGTTATCGGCCACTTGCCAGTGGCAGGTTACCATGATTAATTGGATGGAGCTTTGTATTGTAGCACAGGTGGAGACTTACCGGGGCCGTGTACGGATCCTATAGTGAGATCTTTGGGACATAAGAAGCTGAAGTTGAAAGTAAATGCTCGCAGCGGATTCTTGCTATGTTGTTGTCATGTCGTGGTTTAAGCTTAAGTTAAACATTGAAAACGATAACACTGCTGGGACCCCACTCTTTCACAGGAGGAGAAATCAAGAGAAAAAGTGTGGCAACTAGAATCCTCCTCTTCACAGCGATGAATGAAGGCAGGACATCCTTTCTGCCGTTTTACACCGACTGCTGCTGCTACTCTGGTCTGGTGCTCTGTTCCCTCTAAGATATCTGTGACGTAACAATTATGAGAAGCAAAGCGGGACCGGATAGCGAGTAGAGGCATATACTCATAGTAAGGGAAGCCAGGGACGAGGGCGCCAAGAAGGTGCTAGGGAAATACCAGAAGGTGCAGAAGGCCTTTGCCATCCAGTGAGCGATGTATTGCTTCTTATTCATTTATTCAGGCTGGTTATTCTAACCGCGTGCGTGTATTTGATCTGCCGATTAGGTACCGGTACGGAATAATCTAAACGACATGTTGGCGACGGAGCAAACGAAGCGACAGCAGACAGAGGCCAAGTTAAAGGTGATGGAGGTAGCGTTGAAGGGGGTGGAGGAGAAATCGAGGGCGCAGGAGGGAGTATAGGTAAGACCATGGAGCCATTTTTACGAGCCGTTTCGCTACTCCATGGATACCTCATTCTCTTCCAATTTATGCACGATTTTTTTACGCAATTCTTTCGTACCACTGTATTATCTTTACTGCACTTTCGAAAGTCCTGGGCACGAACGAATAACAGTACTATCATTCCTGATAACCAATCAATAGTTCCGGTCAACGACGAAATTTAACTTGCCCAAGCATCATGTTTGAGTGCTTCTGAAGTCGATGAGTGAATATGTTGTCGCGCGTCGCGTTA
Source organism: Nidularia pulvinata (assembly GCA_036937195.1). Lineage (NCBI taxonomy): Eukaryota > Fungi > Basidiomycota > Agaricomycetes > Agaricales > Nidulariaceae > Nidularia > Nidularia pulvinata. Next base: position 15,525 of record JASFDH010000342.1, read on the forward strand.
CAATTGATGTGCCGGTGGCGAGGTTAAAGTAATCCTGGCGGATACTGTTGTTTTATTTAGTTGGGATGGTCCAATCGGGCGTTTGCATTGTCTCGTCGATGAAATAGGGCCAGGATGCCGGGAGAGAGGCCGAGTGAGCCGAGCAGAAGTCGCGGTAGAGAACAGAGTGAAGGAGGTGCGCAAAGGAGAAATGAGGGACAGCCCGAAGGAAATCGAAGTTCGAAGGGGAGGTGGGAGCGAAGGAGGCAAGGATCCCGGAGCGTAAATGAAGGGCTAGGAATGCAGTGCCGAGGATCGATTGGAAGTAGCCGCTGGATAGCACCTGTGGTGATGCTAGTTCGGAAGGTTGTGCCAGACACCGCGGGAGGCGGGACACCAGCGCGGGATGCGAATGGCACCAGACTGGTCTTGCGCAACCAGTACGTTGAGCGGAAGCCGAGATAGCTGTCATATACAAAGGGTTCCGGGACAGCCTCCCAACACACCTCCCCATCCATGTGTCTGCTATCAGCAACGTCTTCACCCCGATCCGCGCCCGCTTCGAAAGCGCGACTCGACTATGGATCGAGTTTGAACATTGAACGCCTATGTGGGCTGGATGACCAGCTCCATAGGGGGGGAGTCGCCCAGGAATGGGGTGCAGGTGGAATGAAAGGAAGAAGATGGGAAGGGAAAGGATTTCCAGGAGCTTCCAGGAGACATACGAGGATTTAAAAGCGTGGGTGAATTTTAGAGTGGCAGTCGTTCGTGCATATAAGCGAGGCACAACACTTATCAGCGCAGTGAGTGAAGCAACATTTTGGTGGATCGTGGAAGCGTAAAGTAGGCACGCGTCAACGCCGCCATCAACAGCGACTATCCGCCCTGCTCACCGCGAGCCAAATACCACCAAATACCCTCTCCCCGCGCGCCGTCACACCCATGGCCAGCACCTCCTCATACCCCGCGTCCCTCTCCGCTAGCACCTCCACCTCCTCCCTGCCCCGCCCATCAATAACGCAAGAGCGCAAGTCCTCATGGACGACCCAATCGCGCAATCCCGTCTCGCTCCGGCTGTACAAGGTCCTCAGTACGAACTTCGATGATACTGCGACGAGGGAGGCGTTAAGGACGCTGTCCGATTTGTATGCGCCGCCCCCGCAGCAGGGGAAGGGGAAGGAGGTGCAAGTGAATTTGGGCGAGGAAGGGGAAGAAGAGGAGGGGGAAGAGGAGGGGACACTCGCGCGTGTGGCTAGCACGAGCACGGCTACACTGAATGGGGAAGCTGTCCCTGGGGAGTCGGCTGCGCGCGCGAGGCGCAACTTGCGCCGGGACATGGAGAATAAGTTGGAGGAAGGGAGTCGACAGTTCCTTACCGCGCTGAGCGAGGTAGACCAGGTACACATTATCCCCCTCTTCGTTGCGCGTTGATACTCAGACGTCGTTGTAGCGACTGTTGGAATTGCAGGCACATGTAGACGCGATGCGTGTGAGCTGCGACGAGGCGGAGGTACAGCTCGGCCTGACGACGGAGGCGAGCAAGTCCCTCCTGGAGCGGGCAGGAAACCTGCGTGACGAGCGGTACGCCTTCTCCCATCTCCCCTTCCACATCCCGATGTCTTACGCGTTTCATTTACCAGACAAGAAGTCGAAACCAAAAAATCTATCATCTCGCTCTTCCTCGCGCGCTTCACGTTGAGCGAGGGTGAGGTTGAGGCAATGACGTCGCGCGACGTCCCGCTCGGACAGCGCTTCTTCGGGGCGATGGACAAGACGGAAAGGATTCGGGAAGACTGTAGGGTGTTGATGGCGGGCGAGGATGGGCCGACGCAGGCGGGGTGAGTATCTCTCTCGTTTCACTGTCATGCCTCTTCCATTCGCTTTTACTTTGTCTTTCCCGTTCCTCTGTTGTTCTGGTTCGCATTTCTCTTGTCGCCCCCGTTCCTCTTCCCGTTTCTGTTTCCGTTTCCATTTCAATTCTCTCTCTGTTGTCCTTTCCCTAGCCTTTCCCTATTTCGTTTCCTTGCCCCATCTTGTTCTCTCATTGCCCTTCCCGTTCCCATTCCTCTTCCCTTCCTGCTCTCCTTCCGTTCCTATTTCCTTCACCTTCACCTTCACTTTCAGCTCCACTTTCACTTTCACCCTCCCTACCCGATCACCTTCCCTTTCACCTCCCCTTCCTTTTCCCTTCCCTTCCTGCCCTCCATCCCTTCTCTTTTCCCTATCTTCAATCCCTTCTCCTTCTCCTTCTCATGCTCCCTCATTTCATCTTATGACCCCATGAAGCTGACCCCCCCTCCCCCCTTCCCGGCAGGCTCGACATAATGGCCTCCACCGCCACGTACCTCGAGCAGGGGTACGACAAGATCATGCGCTGGTGCACCGCCGAGTTCCGGCAGATGCGCGACTTACAGCTCGAGGTGAGCGGGACGCTGCGCGCCGCGGTCGCGCGGTTGAGGAAGAGGCCCGAGTTGCTTGCGTATGTGTTTTTACCCTCTTCCCCGCTCTGTCTTTCCTTCCATTTGCTGATTCAGTCTTCCAGCGACGCCCTCCTCACCCTCTCCCAAACCCGCCAATCCGCCCTCCTCGCCGCCTTCCTCGCCGCCCTTACCCGCGGCGGCCCCTCCGGCCTCCCGCGCCCCATCGAGCTGCACGCGCACGACCCCATGCGCTACGTCGGTGATATGCTCGCGTGGGTGCATCAGGCCGTCGCGGCCGAACGCGAGTTCCTCGAGGGCCTCTTCGGGATGAAGGGCGACGGGCGGATGGTAGGGAGCGTGAGGAAGTTCGAGTTTGGGAAGGGGGAGAAGGGCGGGGAGGAGGAGGAGTGGATGAGGGAGATTATGGATGCGGGGGTGGGAAGGGTGGGAGGACCTTTAAAGGTGCGTTCTTTGGGTTCTTTGGAGAGCATGGACAAACGTTGATGATGTTCTGCGTCTGCAGATGAGAGTCCAGCAAACAGTGCGCTCGCAGGAGAGCAGCATCGTCGCGTACAAGATCGCGAACCTGCTGCAATTCTATCTGTTCACAATGCATCGGACGTTGGGCGAGCAAGCGCTGCTGTCGACTACGCTGAACGAGTGGGTGGCTTCCTTCTTTCCTTCCTTTCTCTTTCGTTTGTTCCTTTCTTTCTCCTTCGTTGTTCATTCGTCCCTTCGTCATCCCTTCCTTCCTTCTCTCTCTCCACTTATCCTCTCCGTACATCTGATCATCTCTCCGTGTCTCATTATCTCCCTGTATCTCTTCATCTCTTCTCATCTCCTCATCCCTTTATGACTCTTCATCTCCTTTTATCTCCGGCTCCCCCCCGGTTATCTCCATCCCCTTCTATATCCCTTTTCTCCTTGTACATCTCTTGATATTCTACGTCTGTTCGTGTCTTCCCATTTCTTCATCTCTTCACCCCTGCATCTCCTCGCCTCTTTGCTTCTTTCATTAACTTGTGCCTTGTCGTCTCTTTGGATCTTTTCGCCCGCTTGCTGTTGTCTCTACATACTTACTTTTCACTCCTAGGATAACAGATGTCGCATATAAAGTATTCTACGACTCCATCGAAGCACAGGGCCGGGCTCTCCTGCGTCTATCACTCGTGTGTTCTCTTTATTTCTCATCTCCCATTTCTCCTAACCCAGCAGACTCTATTCATCTCAGGACCTCGATGACCCCTCCCTCACCCCCCCGCTTCCTGTCCTGGAGCACACCCAAATCCTGCGCGAGATCATGTCCGTGTACCATTCCTCCCTCCTCGACGACGGCGACGCGGACGAGAGCACCTCCACCTCCGCCGGCTTCGAGCGCGTACTGGACGTCATGGTCGACCCGGCGATGCAGATGTGCGTCGCGTCGAGCGAGGAGAAGAAGCGCGTAAGGCCGAGGTGGGACCAGGCTGTGTTCGTGCTGAATTGTTTGAGTTATTTGTTGGTGGGTCATTGCGATTGTCTTATGGGCTCGGGAAGATGCTGATGCGGTTCATTGAGCAGAGCGTGCTCGAGCCGTTTGAGTTCACAAAGGAGAAACGGGAGGCAGTACAGAAGGCTATTGATGAGCGAGTGGAGATGCTCGCGTATGAGCACGTATGTTTGCTTCCTTCCTCGTCAGTACCGGGAACACCGACTGATCCACTACCTACGCAGTACGCAAACATCATGGTCGATGCCGGCCTTAGCCACGCCATTGAAACATGCACCAACAAGCCCACCGATGTATGTCTCCATTCGCTCTACCGCATTTTATGCTAACCTTCCTTCCCTATTTCCAGGAACCTCTCTCCCACCTCCCCGGAACCCAGCCCGCCGAACTCCAATCTGCCCTGCAAACCTTCTCCCTCTGGCTCTCCGGCCTCGAAGTCGTGCAATCCCCGCGCCTCGCGCATCTCACTGCGCCGCGCTTGCACGCGCGCATTCACCACGCGGCGCTGGCGCGCATGGCGCGCGCGTATGAGCGACTGTGTGTTGAGGTGAGGAGGCCGGAGAACAGGTACGAGGCGGCCGCGACGCTGCTTGGGAGCGAGCGGCCATTTGGGCAGGTACATTTGCTGTGGCAAATATTTGGGCTGGATGATGAGGAGTGGCAGGAGGAAGAGGAGGAGGAGGGTGAGAAGTAAGAGGATGGGGCGGACTTGAGGGTGTGGTGTGTTATTTCTTCGCGAGAGGTGTCATATTTTACTACTATGGATTTCTTTTACTTATTAATGTTTTTCTTTCCCTGTTGATATTTGTGCCATTCTACGACCAAGGTTACTGGAAGGCAGACCAGGGTTCAATAAAGTCTTACCGAGGCAGATCTGAGCGTCCGGCAGATGTGGATGAGCCATTAAGATTGTGGGAATTTTAATTGATCGGTAAGTGGATGCTCCGCATTAGGTCTCGGGGATATGACATTCGACAGTTGGACTCCTGTTGCCGGTCATTGACTTGGACGACTGCATATTCTGCAAATTAAAGCTGCTGATGAATATGCTTAATGCAGTTGACGGAAACGGAATTCAAAAGTTATTTGAGGAATGTAAGAACGGCTAATTTGGAGATAGTATAGAAGGTTAGCGGAAAATTACTTAAAAGATGGGCGTGTTGATCTTCTGCCTTCATCCAGAATTTCTAGCACTTATTGAACACTGGATGACAAGGTTTGATTTTTTTTGATTATAATTGACAGTATTCTCGATCGAGACACAAATGCGGATTTAGTTCTAGGTGCCATTAATTTCACATGTATTGCAAAGTATTTAGTATCACCTGCCAGTAGATCACGAACTCGGGCCGCTAATACAGAAATACCAGTACAGCCAAAGAACTATCTACATGAAATGAGGGTGAGCTTCATAAATTATTAATAGAATGTACCTCCTCTACCATTACTGTGTTAAATATCGCTGGGAAGTAAATGAAGCAGGAGAGATGCATAGACTACAGGGCTTGGAGACCGGAAATCCTAAATTAGAAGATCTAACTTTGTGCCGATTGGAAGTGGCTAGCCCGATGACTGTTCCTGGAAACCTTAAAACCCGGAAACTCAGGAGGCTCAAGTCACTCATTGATATAGATTTTCTAATCTGTAGGTTTCTACATCTCAGCTCTCCAAAAGGTTTCCAAAAAATCGGGCATAGGTTTTCAAGTTTCCATATTCCCAGTTTTTTGGGGTTTTTGCTCGGTTTCCTTGGTTGCTGAAGTTGAGAAACCTGTGGAAACTAATTTACCAAATTACTGATAGCCTCAAGGTCACTGGATCAACCACTCAAAATTCTCGACTCTGTTGGAATACTGGTTGCTACAAACGATTCCATTCCCCTGCCATGCCTTCTATATTTAGTACTATGCATTCACCTCACTATTTCGCCACTATTATGCAGATATTATGCTCGATTGTTTCATATGTTACCGCCTCAATATATTTATTATGTAGTCTTTGTCTCAAGAATTTATTCACTATGTACTTAAGGACACTGGTTTTGTATCGTATTAACTACATGTTTACCTCTGATTTATTGTGGTTTTCTCGTATTTCCTACGCTTGCTATCGTCCTTTCAACAGACTCCAGCTATACTTGTAATACTGCTGAGAAACGAGACTGTTTTTCTTTTGAAATATGTTTTCCACTGAGCTTGGATATTAGGTAGAAGTCAGAAACCTACATGGACCACCTTGACCTTCAATAATATATAGCCTGAGGGGAAGGGATTCAGATGTCCACAACCCACTAACTCACTGGTGTCAGACTGACTTGAAGACCTGAATCATCGTACTTTCGTGATTTAAAGCCAATACTAGCAGTTAGATGTTCAAAAGTATTTGTTTTACACCTCTCGTCCACTAAGGATACGTACTATCGGCGTCCCTAGGTTAATGATTATCTTATGTGTTATATTCATCATCAGCAACACCGTCTCGTTCGCCCTTTCTTTCGTCATCTTCATCTTCCCCTTCTTCATCTCCCATATAACCATCGTCATCGTGCCAAGAACGAAGATAGTGAGTTGAAACCCTGAAAACGATATTTGGATTCTTGACTATTGTATCGAAAGGATATCGAATAGCTTGGAAGAGCCTTTCTCTCTCTGCCTTGTTATCTATCCACATCAGCTCGGAAGATCCGAAGTGCAGACACACTTGTACTTCTCGAAGGGACATGAATTCCACTCTGGATAACATGTTACTCATTTGCTTCCATTCCTGATAACTTCCCAAGGCAGCTCGATCCATCCAGTTCTCATCAGGCACGACTCCATTACAATTCATGGTTAATCGTACCCTCAAAATCTTGGAAGCGATATTTCTGGGTAATGCTCCAAAGAACTCTCGGATGTTCGGCCTCAGATGCAGTTCCGCCGCGATGTCAATGGTATTAAGATTGGCGATATCAATTCCCATAGCCTTATATCGATAGCCATTGTGGTCTTTTTTTTAAAAAAAAAAAAAAAAAAAGGGGATTTGTATGATTTTATGGGGTATGACATGTGAACACACCTTCACTTCTGCAGAAGAGCATAAGGGAGTTAAGAGTACTGGTAGCACTCTCCAAAATTCTCTGTAAAAACATCTGTACATCGTGCAGTTCGTGCCCTAAGGTGGCATATAAAACTATGCGACGAATGGATGCAGCCTTGAATGACATGGCCTGAACAAGCAGCTGCAAAGCACTACGGCAACATTCGACTTTGAGTGTTTCCAGGTTCGCTCGAAGATGATTAAGGGAAATGAGATGGGAATCATTCTCATCGAGAGAAAGATGATGAATATCTAGCGAATTAAGTGATTTATTATGGAGAATCTCCAGGAAGATGTTGTGTGGAAAGTTAGATATCCTGTGGAGGTATAAATTTACCATGCGTGGCGATGTAAATATCGCACTGAGTGCACTGCGCAGATCTTCTGTGAAAACATCCCAGTCCGCATAGTTCCACATTCGAAATGTGAGTCCTTGAAGGGAGGTCAAGGACAAGAGAATTCGGGCCAGTGACTCGCTCATCGGGATCCACATCTCCTGGTTTGAGATGATTTCCTCACAAGGGCCCGAAGATACCACAAAGTATGTAACATATGAGGAAAGCTGTGGGTTCTGCGTGAGGGCGCGCTCAAAGGGTAGAATAAGAGAGAAGTCCAGCATGATGGAGCCGAATAGGTATTTCCGACAACGAGGAAGCCATGCGCTGGAAACTTGAGCGCATGCTACTAGGGCGGCAGTTGCACCCAGGTATGGTCGTTCATCGTTTCCCAGCATGTCAATGATGAGCTCCACTACATCGAGAGGGATATCTATAGAGTACATGCTGAGGTGGATGGTTGCTAGCTCGCAGTGCTGGCCCACAGTTGGAACTGGGTGTTTGTGATATGGAGCGCTGATAGGGTGAAGTTTGAACACATGATGCCAAGCTAAGTTCATGCCGTACCGATCTGGGTTGTGAAAAGGAAACGGGCCGGATATACCGATCGATGCTGGTGATGACTGATGCTCGAAAACATTCGCAGCTGGTGGCCTACTCGAACATCAATTACTACGATGATACTTCATGGCGATGTTAGTTCCCAATTATTACCTACGCACGATCTAAATAACTCACCTCCGACCTCCATATTCCTAAAGCAAGGTGCGCAGAAACACCCAGTTTACTGGTTCGACGATGGGTCCATCATCCTCCACGTCCACAACACACTTTTCAGGATCCATCATACCCTCCTGTCGCGGCATTCACCATTCCTTGCTGCTTCAAATAACTCTGGCACTCTTCTAGAAGGCGAAAAGGACGCATTAGCCTCCTTTGATGTCGATATTGCCCACTATCGATGTAGCTATGTTCTGGTAGAGCCCAGTCGGCACGCGACGGTGCAGGACGTGGAGGTTCTACTGCAGCATTTTTATCATGACGTGTGAGTGCATCGGCGGCCATATTTCCATGCTGTTGGGCAGTGATCCCTGTCATGGATGCCCTCAATTGCGCAAGTCCCCTGTCTATCCTCGTGCATATCGACATCGTCTATTGGTGTTCATTAATAGTTCTTAGCCGTTCAATATTAGGCTCCTGGGCCTCTAGTGGAGGTGCCATGCTGTTGTGTGTCCTCTTTCTCTTTTTTAGCCTTCTTCGCCGAATATATGTATATTGTTTAAGCTAATCGCTCTATTTCAAGGCCTCTAGCATCCAACGCGTCGTTTGACCGTGTGGCGTCCATACTGCGAATAACAAGTCCTGGACAACTTGATTTCCCGGAGATTCATACGTTCGCGAAGGATCTGTTTCGAGCAATGTTCCCCACCGGTCCTAGGCCTTTCTCGCACCCACCTTCCCTCCACGAAGCACTCGACTTGGCCACGAAGTTCCAGATAACCTCCGTACGTCTTAAGCACTTCTTTACACGCAGCATGAGAAACTGAATCGGATACTCAGGTAAGAAAGGCCCTTCTATATAGCCTTGTGACTACGACACACTTCGACACCGAACAAAAGTCCGACTCCGACTTGCATTCTGGTGACCTTGCGGACCCACCGACGCCTACTTCATTTGGGCCGGTGACACGCGGACAAGTTATCAGCGATGGCGATGAGGCCATCCTATCCGACCCTATCGCTGTTACAGGACTACCTCCGCTCGCCTCTCTAGATGCTAATGTACGCACCTTGTCTGATGCAGACCTGAAGCTTTGCAATAACCTAATGAGCCATCTCATTAGCCACTTTACACCCACCCTCTTTACCCCCGCTGCAACGCCGCACATGGCCTGCACTGATGTTTTTGCTGACACATGGATGCCGCTTGTCATTCAGCCCGCTCTGGAGGATGATGGCGTCTATAAACCGCTTGAAACCCTCGAGCGAATTAAAGATATCGATTGGGCTAAGCTTGGCCTATGTGCGTCGTGTGTCGTCGAGAAACGAGAAGAATGGACTGAAGAACAGATAGTCGTCTGGAAGCTAATGGACGATTGGCTGGGGATAGATTCGGCAAAGGAATCTGTAGATGCTGTATGAGACTCCGCCCCCCCTAGTTTTGGCTGAGTTGTCGGGGCATTGTACCTGTGGGCGTCGTTATTACTCTCATACAGTCTCGTACTTAGCGTCGTGACATACATGGCGGATATAGTGAGTATCCAAGTGTACGTCTTCCCTCCATTTCGATCCTTGCTTGTAGTCTGAGACTTTGAATGTCGGTTGAGAGAGGTTAATCTCGATAACGACCCGCCCCTCCGTGCGCGCACTCCACCATCGTACATACATGTTCATTCTGTCATCATTTCCGACTTTTGCGATTTAAGTGCGGCTCTAAATATCTATCTTCATTTTGGTAAGTCAATTGTTTAAATAATAATTACCACATCAGGGCTACATGCTAGACTGAATTTGGTCGAGTCGTGAATGCACTCCGCGAAGGTTTTCAGAACCTCAGCACACTATCCATATGGAGAGCAAGTAAGTCCCCTGATGCTCGGAGAAACGTCTGACGGAAGCGTGAGGTATAACAAACACGTTTATTCCTCCAAATATCTTCTTCACGGAAAAATGACATGCAACCTCTTTGGCTTCAAATGGAGCCTCTATAGCCCAGATGATACATATTCAAGGTTCATTCAAAGGCGAATAAGATCCAGTCAAGAGTCGCTTTGTCGCCTAAGGTCACCCACAAATAGCCATGCCGTTTTTCAGGGTTAATTTATTCTTCACGAGGGTATTTACTCTCAATTGTTTCATCTTCAATAGCTGCAGTTAGGTGCGGGCCTCGCTGCGGGATTCCATGCCTCTACTAGCCGCCGATTGTCGATGGGTGCAACTTGATCGAGATTGTCGCTCTCATTAAGAAATAATAGCGACAAATGTCAGATATTCATATGCAGGACATGCGCGGCTCCAGAACGCTTCCAGTGAATATATGGCGCTCTCTCTCAAATGTCACCCATTATCAACAATATATACTGACAGTTCGACTCTCAGGCAGGAATATATGATGAAGACGGAAAAGGCATCCTCATGAGGTACTCACAAAATTCCCTTTCTGTTCGTTTGCTTAACAGGTGGTCCGCCAGAGCAAGGCTCCGCGATCGCGAATCTCCCACTGTAGCAACGATATCGATATATTAGTGGGTGTGCAATGTTTGATTTATCAAGAGCCAGGGCCACGTTTTCCTCTCCTCGCTCCGAAATGGGCATCCCATTTTCCCAAATACTCACTCTCCATCGGGATGTACGCCCTCCACGACCGTTATGGAATGCCCATGTCGTGCGGCGTTTCCGGCACTTTTCACTTTGCACAACGAACCCGGAAGTTGAAGGGTATGTATGTGGGTATCCGGGGTTCTCCTCGGTCCTATAGATGAAACGCGTCCGCGCTTCCGGCTGTGTATGCATGGTTCTCCCAATATTTCTGTCACTTCACGACAAACAGTCATTTATAACTATTATAAGGACAGCTTCATGTCCCCTTTCAGTACCCACTATTGCTGACACTGTCATTTATTCTTCAGCTTGCTCCTAAAGTCACAGATCGCTCAATGGACGACGTCCGTACGCTATCCAAGGACCACATAAATCGAGCATTCGCCGTCAGTTCCTCTATTCGACGCTTCTCTTGGGACATCTTCGAGGTCGCTTACGACGTACCGGCTAGAGGC
>JASFDH010000343.1:0-26565 GCA_036937195.1 Nidularia pulvinata
TTTAGTTACATTGTTTGTACTCAGAACCCCAGTCTTGAGCTGGTCCTTTCTCCACTAGCAATACAGTGCTCATCCTTCCTCCCCTATCCTTTCCTTTCCCTGAGTGATTTGACAACCTCAACACTGCACTATTGAGTGTATTGTTTGTGTGTCTGACATTTCCCTTCAATTCACTTATCCACTTGTGTCTTATTTCTTTGCTGTGCCCTCATTGCAGTAACATCATTATATCTTCACAACTCATCTCATGTCATCTGGATCAGGAGAAGAATTTTCACCTATTCTGTCTGATCAGTGTTCAAGTTTGGATGCTGAAGATAGCAACAGTGACCTTGATCATGCATTGCAGGCAATCAACATGCCAGATGAGATCACTACTACTATTCAGCAATATCACAAAGTATGTCCAAGTAGTCTTATTTAAATTTGATATCAATATTAATTTATTTCAAGGCCTTCAAGGAATCACAGCTTCTTCTTGATGAATTTCAGAAGGAAGTACACAGGCTGAAGGTTGATAATTCATCACTTTGTGCATCCCAACAAAAAAGCAAGACAACTTGCATTAAGACTGCACCTATTGATATGGATATCAATATTAAGAATGCAGGACACTGTTTTGTAATAATGTATGAAATGTTCATACCAGATATTGCTTTTTGGGTAGCAGCTGGTGAGGTTTCAGTTGAGAGCACTCAAAATCAGGCCAGGATCAATTGTATTGCAAATGAACTACATTCATTTTTATCTCCAGCTCTTCTAATGAAGCTACAAGGCTCTCCTGCTGCATTTATTTCTACAGTATGTCTGTCTGTATCATTCATACTGCCATGAAACTGATCATATTAAATCAAGTTCCAAAAGGCTGTTAATTCCAAGAGACATACAACTACCAGCTGACTCCATGATTGCATGCCAAAGATCTTCCATTTTGCTGCTGAGGAATTCAGCACAGAATTTGAAGGCCAAGGAAAGCTTGCACATTTTACAGAGCTTCTCAAATTTCCTGGAGAAAATAATTATGCTCGGTATTCACTTGTGTTCTTTCCCAATCTTTCATGTGACATGGAACTTGTTTTTTGCTCAGAGAGATTGGCAATGGTAACATTATTTCTCAACTCATAATTATTTATTTTCCTGATAAACTATTGTTAGATTCTTTGAGCCACATTAAGAGGAAATGCTTCATTGAAGAAGGAAACATATGCTTCTCCTTGGAATCATGCAAAATTGTGAGGTATTACAAAAGTCACAATAGGATCTATAGCATGGGCTGCAAACATGGTACAGCTTATTTCTATCAGCTTAATTCACATTACATATATAGGTTAATGCTTGATTTTCATAGGCTAAATTTTTACTATCTCCAGACACTGCCTTTGCTCCAACTGGAAATGCATCACATACTACATATGAGGATGATTTTGACTCATTCAAGACTCTTCTTCTTGGCTTCTACAACTCAGCTGAGTATAGAGATGATATCCAGTCACTCCTTCAGTTTTATGACAGCATCATTTTTCCTGTTGATCCTGAGAAGAGGAACAATGCATCAACAAGTTCAGCCCATGACACAAATGTTGACACACTGGAAAGCATCATGCATGACATTAATCTTGGACATGCCACAAAGAGAACCAATAACTCCATGCATGCCTCTTCAGCTTTATTACCTACTTCTCCCCTTTTGGATAGTTAAGGAGCACCTATTCCAGTTATTGCACCCACCATTGGTGAAGTGGATCTAGATTGCAGTTTAAATGTGCTGACAGTACAGTTAGAAGAGCCTTTACCTGCTGCACAAAAGAAGAAAGCAAGGGGATGTAAAGCACAACCAGCTGTAGCTGAAAATGTGATTACTTGCACTAGATCTGCTTGCAAATGTAGCAAGAAATAGTCTTATTCTGATCATTCTGTTTGCTTATATCTGCATAGCTGCCATACTACCATTATGTTTGATAATTTGTTTCAAATATTATATTATTCCCAATACCTATGTTAACCACTATAACCAAGTCATTCTATACAATTCTGAATGAAAGATAGTATCAAGTCTAAGCACTAAGCACTTGAGCACACCATGTAATTCAAGATCAAGAATTGTCTGGATCATGTGACTGACAGACCAACTTTGAGATTGAATTCATCGGACATTGCAGCCTGCAATAGCTACACAGGCCTTGAGCACTATATCTTCAATTCAATTATTCTACTCTGTTTCTAGTGTCTTTTCATATTCCTCACCCCTCTGTTATCCAAAATCAAATGGTAAGAAATAGTTGAAGAATATGTCGTGATTAATGTTATGGATGTTTAGGAAATTTTATCACACTACTAGCTATATTAACAGGATTCATACATATATTAATGGTGATATGGTGTAGAGATAAGTATGCTGGTCATATGGCTATAAGTTGTTGTACACCTTCATGTGTATGAGGGCTAGAGTTCAAACCATGTGATTGCAAGTTTTTTAGACACTGTCATCACAGACACTGTCATGATCAAGTGTTGCTATGGAGAACTCTGGCATTGCAACTGGTTGGCCTTTCTGCTGCTTAACTCAAGCTCAGCAGGGCAATTAGAAATGCATATTGTGACTGTGTTACAACTAAATCCTCGGTTGGTTGTGACAGCATCTCAATCCTCATGCTTTCATTGAGGTATGTTCCAATCTCCAATAGCCTTTGCTGGCATTGTAAGCAGCTGCAACAGGTTACAACAGCCTGCCGAAATTTCCGACAAAACACCTGTACCAAAGATGACACCGTGAGATTTTAGCTACCTCATATCAAGGAAAATAGCATGGTTGCCATTTGAATTCCAGGACAATGGTGATCAAACAAATGAGTGACTTATTTTGATGTCATTTGCAGATGTTAACACGGAGAAAAGTGTCTTATCAGTTAAATTCCATTAGCGAATGCAACAGTAGGAAACTGAAGAACTTGACATACTGCTTGAGAGTCTTTACTGAGGAGTAAGTATTCAATATGTGTGGAATCGATTCCGAGCTGCTGGGACTCAACATGAACAATCGAGCAGTGAGGGATAGTTTTTGCCATAGTGATCGATCAACGAGAACAGCAACAGCGACATACTAGCAATGCAGATGAAGAACCAGCTTGTGCATGATGAGCTGCCATACAATTTTGGAGGGGCTGACGAAACCAGGGTGAGATTCTCATTGAACAAGCCATAATGGAGGTGGTGACTGGTAGGCCTGTGGTAGTAAATGCACGGTGATTGGATTAATGCTAAGTGGAGTGCCAGGGTTTGGACCGGGGGCACGAAAGAATAGAGCATAGAGTTTGTCTTCGAGTCATTACAACAAGAGACTTGGTGCTAACTTTGACAGGCAAATCCTGAAAGGTGTGGTTAGAATAAAGGAAGAGTTGGAATATGGATCAAGTCATTGGCAGTTTACACTGACACAAGTGAGAATTCAATCGAGATGGAGAGGAGTGTGTAGATAAACAGGCGTGGACGAAGAGACAATAGGTGAGAGGTATGTAAGAAGCATAGTGCAGCTGTCAAGGAGTGGAAAATGGAGTGTGAGTGGCTGAAACAATGTGGAATTGTCATAACCCTAATTCTTCTGACACCTTTCCAACATTCTGCCATGTTTCTGATATGCTTCTGCTCATTTACACTTGTCTCTATTTCTTTTTAAACCCCAAATTATTGTTGTGATCACTTCACACTCAGTATTATAATACTGTTACTAGGCACATTTCCACCTGATACCTTTCTGCTTCCATTTCCATTACTTTTACTATGTATCAAAGACTTATATTATTCCTTGTTTCCATAGTGTTGTTATTTCCACTTTCATTATCACAATTAGAAATACATGTATATATGTAGCTCAGTTCTATACCTTAGTCTCCAAGCTGAATATTGACTAAGATACCCACCTGGCCTTCTAACTAAGTTTTGAAATCTTTCTTGTATTCCAACTTCTGGCTTGCCTTCTAGTTTAACTTAGATCAACTAATCCTACATCACACTTGACACTAGACTTAGTCTAGTTGTCACCACCAAAGTCATCTCTGACAACTTCCTTACCCTGAAGAACTACCTTCCAACATGTGTGTCAAGACCTGAACATAGCTGGACAGAAGAGACAATACAGCTGAGGTATGGGTCCAATGATACCCAGAGATGATAGACAATGCAGGACATTGGCTTCAGCTTATGTGCTATTCCACCCACCATCTTAGTCCTGTATTTAGAATAGACAGAATAGACAAGTAATGGGAGTATAGTTTAGAATAGTCAACAGGAGCTCAATTTGTTGACAAGGGACAAGGGTATGGCTGAGTATCAGCTGAAGGTTTGGCTGGAGTGGCTGGAGGATCAGACAAGATATTGAGAGAGTATATAGTATATCAAGCTAGAACACAGATTGATGATGCAGTTAAATGTCAGGGTTCACCATATTTCTGGGATATACTTGACCCATGGAATATACTTGACAATGTCACAGCTGTGTCAAGGAGTGAATTTCATGACAAAACACCTCTTTGTAATGTAATAAGGATTTAACCACATTGGACACTTCTGTCACAAACTTGTTTCCAGGGTATAGCCTAGAGGTTCCAAACAGATAGAGGGCCAGGGAGATGTACCAGAGATTCTGGTTATATCTTCAGAAAACACATTCAAGTGCTACCAAGGTAAGAGTGTCAAGATGGGCAATGGCTTCAGCTTATGTGCTGTGCCTCCTTTGTTCCTAACACCCAATTTACAGATAATGGTGAGTGAGTTGATTCAGGGAAGAGGACAATTGATACTCAACTTCCTGACCTGAGAGTTTAGTCAGGAGAGGTCCCTGGGAACCAGAGATCTCATTGAGCATGAAGTACAATGATGAGAAGTGGTTATCAAGTAGAGATGAATGGGGATGATATAGAGGTAGCTTAACCACTGGGTAGAAGTGGAGAGACTAATAAAATGCACATAATTAACAAACTGAGGTACTACAATACATTCAAAGTACTTAAATACTAAGAAACCTAAGTAACCAGAGTAGATATGCTAGATACTAAAATCATACTAGTGCAATGGAGAAGTAAGTGGGTTATAAGAAAGAGAGCATATGATGAAGACTTAAGGGATATGAATTGAATGTCAATGCAAAGAGAGATACTATGAAAAGTATAGTATGTGTGGCTGAAATGAAGTAAGTATAAAAATGGAAATGGACCAGAGTAAACCTGAGTAAACCCAGAGATGAGCTGGAAGTTGGGAAAGTGTCAGGATTGATTGTGAGCAGTCTGAAGAAGGCACACACTGCACCAAATAGGGATATGACAACTTCTGATTTTCATAAAAATCTATGTATGTAGTCTAGATATGATTCTTAATATGAATATCTACTCTAAATTGTATTGAAATGACCTATCATTATATAATTCACAAATTTCAATCATCTGTGTCAAGGATCACTGAAAAACTGTAGTTGATTATACTGTCTATTTTATGCAAAATTACCTCTTTACTTGTTCATATTGAAGGTGTGGCCACTAAGTACTGAGATGTAGTAACCAGGGTTTTTTTGTTTTAGTTCCTTAACAATTTTCTCAGAGTAGCCATATCATTAACATTAACAATATTGGGAGGATATATGGATGGTAAATGAGATTAATAACCATAGATGCATCAATTTAGAAAATGTGAAATAGCAACAGCTGGAATGACAAATAATGAGATATATGCCCAGACTGTCCATGGAGCATCAGATATCTGTGGGGTAGATTTCTGTTGAAAAATAAATTAGTTTGCAAAAGCACTAAGACAGAAATAAAGATATATGCACCACATAGTTAATTTGATCAGATGACTCAGACTCAACTGGTGTTGGCATACTGAGTGAGGTATCCATACCATAACACTTAGTCCAGAACTTTCCACACACAAACTTATGAAAATTCAATTGCACTTTTTTGAACTTGCCAATGATGAGGAGTGTTTCCTTGCTGATTAACCCTTTGCGCATGTGAGCTGGCAACCAAAATAACACAGGTGCTGATGACATATTAACAGATTCCAGAAGTAAATGACTAGCAGAAACCCATCCATGAGAGCTTTTCCTCAAGCAAGACAAGAGAGTCTTTGAAGAAACAACTGAATCAATGAACTCCATGTCTGGAAATTCCTACAATAAATCATTTATTAGTTACATATAGTACACTATGAAAGTGGGGCAGATATTCAACTCACAAGGAAGTGAAGTCCAGAAGAAACATCTGGATGATCTATGCAATGCTTATGAGAAGGAGGAGCTACTCTTAGTCCACTTACAACATCCCAGATATGAGTTGTAGTGTCATGTGAGCCAGAAACCACCTTCTTCCCATCAGGTGAGAATGCAACAGATGTAACCTGATCTGAGTGCCCTTCAAAAGGGCCAGCCATCATTTTTCCAGTTGCAACATCCCATATGCAAACTGTCCAGTCATCTGAGCCAGATGCCATCTGCTTTCCATCTGGTGAGAATGCAATGGATGAAACCCAACTTAAATGCCCTTCAAATGGTTTAGCCACCATTTGACCAGTTTCAGCATCCCAGATGCAAATTGTCTGATCACCTGAGCTAGACACCACCTGCTTCCCATCAGGTGAGAATGCAACACATAAGACATGACCCAAGTGCCCTTTAAAAGGTTTAGCCACTATTTGGCCAGTTGCAACATCCCAGATACAAATTGTTCTGTCACTTGAGCCAGATACTACCTTCTTCCCATCAGGAGAGAATGCAACAGATAAAACCCAACCAGAATGCCCTTTCATGGGCCCAAACACTATTTGGCCAGTTGCAGTATCCCACAGGCAGATTGTCTGGTCACCTGATCCAGATACCACCTGCTTTCCATCTGGTGAGAAAGCAACAGATTTGACCCAATGTGAATGCCCTTCAAAGGGCCTGGCCATCAGTTGACCAGTTGCAGCATCCCAGATGCAAATTGTCCAGTCATCTGAGCCAGATACAATTTGCTTCCCATCAGGTGAAAATGCAACAGATGAAACCTGACCTGAATGCCCTTCAAGGGGCCCTACTACCATTTGGCCAGTTGCAGCATCCCAGATGCAGACTGTCCAATCTTCTGAGCCAGATACCACTTGTTTCCCATCAGGTGAGAATGAAACAGATAACACATGATCTAAGTGGCCTTCAAAAGATGTTGCCACTGTTTGGCTAGCTGTGGCATCCCAGATACGAATTGTCCAGTCATCTGAACCAGACACAACCTGCTTCCCATCAGGTGAGAATGCAACAGATGAGACCCCATCAGAGTGCCCTTCAAAAGCCCCAGCTACCATTTTGCCAGTAGTAGTATCCCAGATGTAAATTGTCCAGTCATGTGAGCCAGATACTACTTGCTTCCCATCAGGGGAGAATGCTACAGACAAGACTTGACCTGAGTGGCCTTCAAAGGGACCAGCTATCATTTGGCTAGTTGCAGTATCCCAGATGCGAACTGTCCAGTCATCTGAACCAGATACTACTTGGCTCCCATCAGGTGAAAATGAAACAGATGAAACCTGACCTGAATGCCCTTCAAAAGGCCCAGCTACTATTTGGCCAGTTGCAGCATCCCAAATGAGAATTGTATGGTCACCTGAACCAGATACCACTTGCTTCCCATCAGGTGAGAATGAAACAGATAAGACTTGACCCAAGTGCTCTTCAAAAGGCCCAGCCATCATTTCTCCAGTTGCAGCATTCCAGATGCAAACTGTCCAGTCATCTGAGCCAGATACAACTTGCTTCCCATTAGGTGAGAATGCAACAGATAAAACCTGGCCTGAATGTCCTTCAAAGGGCTTGGCCATCAGTTGACCAGTTGCAGCATTCCAGATGTGGATTGTCCAGTCATCTGATCCAGAAATCACTTGCTTCCCATCAGGTGAAAATGCAACAGATGAAACCTGACCAAAATGCCCTTCAAAGGGCCCTGCCACTATTTGACCTGTTGCAGCATCCCAGATGTGAATTGTCCAGTCATCTGACCCAGATGCCACCTGCTTGCCATCAGGTGAGAATGCAACAGACCTAACTGGGGCTGAGTGTCCAAGCAAAACATTTATACAAGCTGACCAATTTATATCTTTTCCTTGATTGATTTGCAGTGTGTTTGGAAATTGAGGTTGATATTGCTTCTTGATCAGGGATTCCTTGGGAGAAAAGGGAAGTGCTGAAATATAGATATGTGGTGTACCAAGTGAGATTGGTGTGAAAAAGTTTGAAACAAATTTGCTTGCATCTGTAATCAAATCTGAAAGTCCCTTGTCCAGGTTCTGTGCAACATAATTAAAATTTGCAATTAGGATCATAAATTTAAACTTACAGAGATATGTGGAATAATTGAATGCAGTGCTATCAATGATGTTGAAACCATACCAAGAAGGCTCATTACTTCCATCCAAAATAAAAACTTCTGCTGAAAAAAACTGTTCAGCTGATGTAGTATTTTCTCTTGGGGAACACAGCCATATTGCATGACATCCAGTACATGTTCACTCCAAAAAACACTAGAGTAGGACATATAACTTGGAATAGATTTGTTAATCCTCTCTTCTAAGTTTTCTATGTCCTTGTTTAGTATTAAAGAGCTTTCTAAACCACAAATATTGAACCTCAGTTCTTTGTTTAGAATTGCTAAGCAAGACAATGCCATTTGAAGACAGTGTTCAGGTAAATTGATTTTAAAACAGGCCATATCACATCTTCTTGTCAGATATTCAGAGAATGACAAGTGCCTAAGATATATGTGATGGTCTGATTCTTCTCTGGAGATCACAGAAGCCAAACGATATAAGATCATGTCAAGCTTTCTCTCCAGGGTAGCATTAGGCTTCTGGCTGATGAAAGCTATCAAATCATGGTATAACAATGGTTGTTTAGCAACTATGAGAGTCCCCAGTACAATAGGAAGTAATTCAAGTTGATCATTGCTCCAGCCCTCAAAGGCAAACTGTAGTATTTGCTTGTAAAGCAAATCCACATAATTGGTTCCTTTGTATGATTCTGTTCCAGAAAGCAATAGTCTGAGCTTTTGTTCTAAGTCATCTTCTACTCCTGATCCTTCCTGGACCATAAAAGACATAGCAGTTTTTGCCCAGATAAACAAGCCTGCAGCTTTTTGTGTGAGCTTCTGAATCTGCCACTTGGTTGGCTTCAAGCCATATCGACCACTGAGTTTATCAAAGCTCATTTCAAAGAAGAACTGGATGTCTCTGGTGGTATCAGCAGTCACAGAATCCCCAGTCTCTAGCTCAATGCAGATAGCCAGACTTGAATCTAGAAGGAAGCTAAATGCTTTTTCTGTCCTGCTAGTAACAACAAGTTTGGCCCATGGAGGAAGTTGAGACCATTTGGAAATAGTGTTAAGCAGAATGGGGCTTTGAGGAGAATACACATCCTCTGAGCCACATTCATCCAGAGCATCTACAACAATAACCAGTGGAAAGCAATTAAGCAGATCAGCATTTTTGATCAGTGGCTCCTTGATTAAGCACATAAAATGTAAGTCCATGTCATCAAGCCGAAAAGTTGACATGCCAGCAAATTCTGCAATGTCATTTTGGAGGCAGGGAAAGTTCTTTGCAAGATCAAAAGCCACAGTCCGCCAGAAAGCTGTAGGATCACCGAGATTTGCATCGCCTCTTTTGAAAAAGAACCAAGAACCAAGTCTTCGCATATGAGCTAGGTCCGAAACCAGACTGGAAGCAAGTGCAGATTTCCCAGCACCAGGGCTACCATTGATCCACATAATATTTGGGGTGGTGGAGTCTAGAGAGAAACATTCAGAAATGTAGAACTTGCAAAAAAGAGAAAAGACACAGCATACTGAGATCGTTTAGCCAGTCATGAACCCGTGAAAAGACTCCTCTGCGAGTCCCCTCCATGCATCGTGGTACGTTGTATGCTTCTCGAGCCGCAGGCTTCAACGCTGCAAGCTTCTCTTTTAGCTCGCCTGGACTCTGGTTTATATTGATATTGACATTATCGCGTGCCACATCTATGAAAGACGGGTTATTGACGGTAAAATCCGATGCAGTTGCAAAAGCTGGCATGGTTTTCCAGCGTCGGGGCGTATCGTGTCGAGTGAGGTGGTGGTTGGGGAGAGAGAGGTCACTGGCTTGATTCGGTCTTGATGCGACATGGTTGTGCGTATTCATCACATCAGAAGCATATGCATATCACGCATAAGCGTCGGGTAGCACATGGCCTGAGCAATAGCCACCGGCTGGAACTGAACGACAATCCTACTGCCGAGTTGCCTAGATTCCGAATCCTGTCACGTACACTGACGAGTAGCATTGTAGGTGGAGTAAGTGATAACCGATATACGACTCTCGACAAGTTTTATACGAGTAAATGCAACACATCAGCAAAATCTTAAGCAAACAAGAGGCTTGGAACGGGGAGCACACAGTTTTGTGTCTAAGGTCATGATACGCCTGCGTGTGAAGTGCAATAGCAAACACCTGTACCAAAGATGACACCGTGAGATTTTAGCTACCTCATATCAAGGAAAATAGCGTGGTTGCCACTTGAATTCCAGGACAATGGTGATCAAACGAGTGAGTGACTTATTTTGATGTCATTTGCAGATGGTCAAACACGGAGAAAAGTGTCTTATCAGTTAAATTTCGTTAGCGAATGCGACAGTAGGAAACTGAAGAACTCGACTTACTGCTTGAGAGTCTTTACTGAGGAGTAAGTATTCAATATGTGTGGAATCGATTCCGAGCCGCTGGGACTCGACACGAACAATCTAGCGATGAGGGATAATTTTTGCCATAGTGATTGATCAATGAGAACAGCGACGGCGACATGCTAGCAATGCAGACGAAGAACCAGCTTGCGCACGATGAGCTCCCATACGATTTTGGAGGGGCTGACGAAACCAGGATGTGAGATTCTCATTAAACAAGTCATAATATGAGGTAATGCACTGGTGGGCCTGTGGTAGTAAATGCGTGGCGATTGGGTTGACGCTAAGTGGAGTGCCAGGGTTTGGACCGGGGGCGCGAAAGAATAGAGCATGGAGTTCGTCTTCGAGTCATTACGACGAGAGACTTGGTGCTAACTTTGACAGGCAAATCCCGAAAGGTGTGGTTAGAATAAAGGAAGAGTTGGAATACGGATCAAGTCGTTGGCAGTTTACGCTGACACGAGTGAGAATTCAATCGAGATGGAGAGGAGGGTGTAGACAAATAGGCGTGGACGAAGAGACGATACGATATCTGTTCTGTGAATTTCGGACGCAGAGTCGGATTTTTTACGAGATCAACTGGCAATGCAATGTTATGATTTCAAGTTGAGAACTGGAAGACGGGGTTCGTGTTATCAGGCGCTGGAGTAGACGTGCAGGCACTAGAACAGACATGGATAGAGTAATTCCCCGACAGATGCGGGGAAAAGAAGGGATGAGTTGGAATGCGTGTGGCGTAGAGGACAGTTTTACGTACGTTTCAGACGCGGCCTAGGAACCGAGGGAAGAGAATATCATTAATACTGTATGGTCAGTGTTACCAGCGGCTTGAGAGACAGGATGCAGGATTTGTTTTAAGGTTGTCCCATGCTGCGTTCACCAATCTATGAGAGAACCCTTAGTAACAAGTGTGGGGGAATTCCCCAGTGGATGCGGGGAAGTATGGGGTCGATTACGTGTGACGTCGAGGGCAGTCACGTATGCTGTACACACGATTGAGAAACGAGAAAGGGATTACACATCCAGAGTTCTCAGCGGCTTGGGGAACTGGGGCGCAGGGTTCGTGTCAATATTATCAGATGCTACGAGAGGGCCTTGGGTGACAGGTATTTGGGGTGATTCCCCGGTGAATGCTGGGAGGTTGGAATACCTGTGACGTCGAGAGCGTCTAAGAAGAGAGAAGAAATACACCAGTGCTTAATCGAGAGACGCAGATTTCCCCAGACGAGTACGTGGAGGAATGTCGGGGAGCCGATAGCGATGCAGCAGCAGTGCTCGAGGTCACGATACCAGCAGACGTGGTCGCCGGCAGAGGTGGAATGAGTCAGACGCGAGGCGCCGACGCGATTCGTACCACTTTTATCACGTGATACTCCGGGCCGCCCCGAGACAAAAAATTTCCCATATCTACGATTGCGCAGCGTGGTGGGTTGCGCTTGAATCTGGTTTGATTTCTTAGCAGGGGGCGATCCTCACACCCGGGAGCCTAGTCTCCATCCCGCCTCCCCTCCAGGTCTCCCTGGTCCCCCTCTACATATACACGCGCGATGCTGCCCAAAGTCGCGACGCACATCTTGCACTCGACCTCGCGCGCTGCGGCGACCATCCATCAGCAGACACATACTATCCGCAATGTCCTCCAGCTGCAGTCGTCGGGGCCCTCTGGGTCGGGCTCTGGGCGTAGCGGCAATGGGCCCGGCACAGGGAGTGCGAAGCATAACGCCGGGAGCAGGTTCTATTCGGGATACAATGTATATTTTGGCCCTTGTCTACCCTCCAACTACAACTTACCATGGTCATGACAGGGCGCCGGACGCGCAGTAACGCAGGCGAACGCACTCACATCCCAAAACGATGGCCCCTTCGACGACAACGACACCGAGCTCGCCGTCATCGTGCGCCCGCGCCCGCGCGCAGCCCCAAAACAGAAGCGCGCCACTGGGCGCCTCCGTAGTTCCAGTTTGTCACTGAGCCCCGCGGATCGCACCGAGCGTGGGGAGAAGCTAGGCGTGCTAAAGACTGTGCAGCTGCATGCGCGCTCGCGGCACGTGTTCACACGCGCGATTGAGGACGCGCCCCCGCGGGCAGAGGCAGACGCGCTCCCGTTACTAGACCGTGAACTGCAGGAGATAGAGTTAGAGGAACCCGCACGCCATGTACTTGTACGACGAAATTCTACATCCTCCTCCGACGGGCTCGACGCGCACTCCCCCGCGTCGCCAATAGGCGCCGTTCGCCGCAACTCTACCGCCTCCATCCACTCGACCACCTCTGCCTCCGCCTCCACGCCCCCCCCCCCGCCCGCTCCCGCTCGCAAGCGCAAGCGCAGCTCCTCCGCGCCTACTGACCCCGCCTCCCCGCAATCCCTCACGCCCCCCGACATCGGCGCCGTCCCACCTGCGCCCAACGCCGAACAGCACTTCCCCGGCGGCTCTCCGTACCACAACCTCCTCGCGCGCGCGCGTGCCACACGCGATTCCTCCGCCGTCGCCGAGGCGGTTCTGCACTTCCGACGTACATGCCCTGACCCGAGCGTGCGAGAGTTTAACCTGGCGCTGCTCGCGCTGCACGAGACGCGCGTGCCCGGGGAGCCGCTCACTTTGATGCTCGAGACATACAATGACATGCTCGCGCGGTCACTGGTGCCGAACCTAGGCACGTACATGTCCCTCCTCGAGGCGCTCACCGCGCGCGACTTTGAGCTGTTCCGCCTCGCCACCGTGCTCACGCGGCGCACGCAGCGCTCGGGGCTGCTCAAGACCCTCACGGGCGCGCAGGGGGAGGAACGCACCCTCGGCTCGGACAAGGCGCGGCTGGAGGCGATCAAGGAGGAGACGAACTTCCCCAGCGCGATGGCAGTGTTCGAGAACATTCTTGCGTGTGGGATGAACTTCCGCCTCCCCGTTGCAGCATACGCGACCCTCCTCCGCTCGTGCGCGGTGCACGGGGACATCACCAACGCGATCCATGTCTTCGCTGCGCTCGAGCGCCGCGCGGACATACGCCCCCCGGCCTTCGCGTACCGCAGCCTTCTGCAGGCGTACACCAACGGCGGGGACGCGGCGGGCGCAGAGCAGGTGTGGACTGAATACCGGCGTGCGGCGGCGGAGGGCCGCATCGAGTGGGAGGTCTCCCTGCGCGAGTGGGACACAGGCGTGTACGACGTGCAGACGCGTACGGACGTCCGCCGCCCCGCCGCCGCGGACCTACAGACGTACCGCATCATCTGGGCGCGCCGCACGCACCTGCAAGTGTGGAACCAGATGATCGAGACGTACTTCCGCTCCGGACAGCCCGAGGCGGCGGTGGCGCTGCTGGAGGAGATGCTTGCTGCCCCGCCGGATATGGTGCACCCCGCTGAGCACGGTGACGCGTTAGGCGCGGAGAAGGAGAAAGAGCTCGCGCAGAACCCGTTCTTGTACCCCCCTGCGCCAGCGTCGAGCACGTTCACGGCAACGATTGCGGGGTTCGTGGCGATGGGCGATTTGGACACGGCGTTGGTATGGTTTGAACGATTGCTGGCGCAAGATGCGCGCGGGGCGGACCCGTGGGCGAGCTTGCGCACCCCTGTGCGACCTGATACCGTCGCATGGCTCGTGATGCTCGATGCGCTGGCGCTTGCTGGCCGCGTGGACGATCTTAATAGGCTGTTCAAAGTCCTCCTCAAGGACGGGCCCGCCGACGATGTCGAGCTGCGTCCTGTGGACTGCGCTGTCGTCCTCTCTGCGAACTTGCAGGCCCTGGAGAAGAAGCTCGCCAGCCTAACGAATGCAGGCGAGGAGAAGCAGAAGAAGGAGAGGCGGGCAGCTGAGGAGGTGCTCGAGTGGCTCGCGCGCGACGTGCTCATGGGCACGAAAGCTGCTCTACATGGATCCATCAGGTGGCGCGCGATCCGGGATCTAGTGCGCGCGTACTTCGAGCGCGGGCTGTATGCAAAGGGCACTGACGCCCTCGCGCGTGTGCTCGCCGCTGACCGTGCCGCCGCGCCCCCCGATACCGCCACCTCTAGCACCGCCGTGGACTCCGTCAACCTCTCCGTGTCCATGGGCCAGCAGCGCCTCGTGCAGGTGCTCCTCGCCGACGCGTATCACACCGCTCGCGCGCAGGGGCCAGCACTCGACTACCTGACCGCCCGCGCCCTTGCCAGACTGGCGGAAGAGTACAATGTCCGCCCAGAGGGGCACCGCGCACCAGTGTTCCTGCATGCGTATGGTATGGCGAGGGAGAAGGCGCTGCCGTCTGACATGAGGACGGGCGACTGGAATGCCTTGCTGGACGCGGCGGTGTACCTGGATGTGATGGCTGCAAGCGAGGGCCCCGGGCCGGAGTGGATGGCGCCTTCGCCTGCGGGGACAGAGAACGCGTTCCCTGGCTTGAAGGTGCTGCTGGAGGACATGCACAAAGAAGGCGGGAACGGGGTATTTGGACAGGTGGACGGTGATTTGCTGGTGCGCGCGATCAAGGTGCTGGCAGGGCAGCTTGGGCAGGAGGAATTGAAGGCGCTTGCGGAGAGGATGGGCCCGGTGTTTAAGCAGGTGGTGGAGAGGCAGGCGGAAGCGGACTACGTGGCGCTGCAGGAGGCACTGAGGGCCGCGGAGCAGGAGGGCGAGGGTAAGGCCCAGATTGGGATGGAGGAGACACCGGAGCTGGAGAACCCCGTGGAGAAGTACAAGAACGTGGAGACGGACTGGGGTGTCACGCGCGCACTGGAGTCGCAACTCAACGTCATGACCGACCAGACACAGAATGCCGCGGTCGCGTTTATGCGGTTCCAGCAGGCGCTCGAGCGAGACAAGGCTCCCGCGCTTCCTATCCTCGCGCGCCTCATCGAGCAGCTCGGCCGCGTTAGCCGCCTTCCAGACGTCCGTGTCGTGTACCAGGTCGCACAGGCGCTGCTGATGCGCCCGGAGATGGAGGAGAACCGCGAGACGCAGGCGCAGATGTGGGTCCGCATCGAGGACGCTATGATCATTGCCTTTGCGCATGCTGGGGACCTTGATTCTGCGCATGTGCATCGGTGCCGCATCCTCGAACAGGGCCGCGCGCCCAGCGCCGACGCGTATGGGGTGCTCATTCTCTACGTCAAGGACACGACAGACGACACCTCCAATGCCCTTGCACTGTTCCAGGAGGCGCAGGCGAACGAGGTTGTGCCGAACTTGTATCTGTACAACAACATCATCTCGAAGCTCGCCAAGGCGCGTAAGGCGGACTATGCGCTCGAGCTGTTCCAGCAGATGCGCGCGCAGAAGTTGATGCCGAGCAGTATTACGTATGGCGCGGTTATTGGTGCGTGTGCACGAGTTGGGGACGTGGCGAGCGCGGAGTATCTGTTTGAGGAGATGACGAGGGCGAAGAACTTCAAGCCTCGCGTGCCCCCGTATAACACGATGATGCAGCTGTACACGACTACGAAGCCGAATCGGGAGAGGGCCGTGCACTATTATAACGAGCTGATCAAGGCCAAGGTCCACCCCTCGGCACATACCTACAAGGTGAGCTCCTTTCTCCTCTCTACTTACCCGTTACTTATCTCTTGTTTCCAGCTGCTGTTAGACACCTATGGCTCGAATGACCCAGTTGACATCGAATCCATGGAGCGCGTCTTCGCAGAACTCCAGAAGAACTACCACATCCCCATCCAAGGCACCCACATCGCGTCCCTCATCAATGCGTATGGCTGTGTGCAGAAGGACTTCGAGAAGGCCATTGCCGTCTTCGACGCCGTCCCCACTTACCGCGGTTCCCCCACCCGCGACGCCCTCGTCTTCGAGGCAATGTTCAATGTCCTCGTCGCGCACCGCCGCTCGGACCTCATCGTCCACTATGTCAGGGTCATGAGCGAGTCCGGTGTGCATATGACTGCATACATTGCGAATCTCATGATCAAGCTGTATGCGGTTGTTGGGAACCTGGAACAGGCGAGGACGGTCTTTGAATCAATGCGCGATCCCCCGATGGGCGTGGCGGCGCCGAACAACCATGCGCCGCATGATCCGGCGTCGTCGCCTGCCGTCGACCTTATGGAGCCCGTCTATCGCGAGGTGAGTACTATACGCTAGTTTTCTTGTCAACTGCTAAGACTTTTGTGCAGCCTTCGACATGGGAGACCATGGTACGGTCTGAGCTCGGCTCCGGAAATCGTGGTGGAGCAGAAGCCCTCCTTGAGCGACTAAAGGCTAGGTGCGTGCAATTTTTATGGTAGTTATTCTATTCTAACGTTTTTTGTAGAGGATACCCAGAGGCAGTATATAACCGAATCAGCGGGATCTTGGTTGACCATTCCATGGTTCTCTCATAATTCTTCTGTCCCAGCTGCGATACCTACTTGTTACCATTATTTATTCTCAAGTTGAACGAACCTCGACATGCAGTCACTGCAAGCATAAAGCATCAATCCATCTTGTGTATTATATCTTTCATCGCATCCTGTATACTAAAAAACGACTCTAATTCACGCTAGCTAGCAGATGATTATCTTAAAAGTAGATTATTGCCATTGGCAGCCACCACTCATCCATCGTGTTCCTTGTTACTTATCATTAAATGTCTTACTGTATGTAGATGATACCTGTTCGGATACTTTTCCTTCCTATCATTTGATCACCCAAGACCGGTCTTGCATGCCGGTAAATAATCTCTTGAATAAAACGATTCTAAACCGTCCATGGTGTCCTACTCCCAGACACAGATCTGCTCAAACCTCAACCAATCTCCATTTTTCTGCCATGACCTGGGTCCATTCATATGTTATCTCATCGCCGTCTCCATCTCCTTGAGCACCTTCAGCGAAGCCGAATGCGAATGCGGCCTCCCCTTCCACCGGGCGTAAGAGCTGGCGGATCGTGAATAGCTTCCCAATAGAGCCGTCCTGCACCTGGAGGACGCGAGCAACCATCAATAGGACCTCAGGTGTGAATGTCTGAGGGTTCAAGGCAAGCGCCTGACAATAGAGGGTGAGTAGGTATTCTAAGGGAAAAAAATGAGCATACTTTCCAGCCAACCAGGCCACCAGCCGACAACTGCTCCGGATGCTGCAACTCCTTGAACTGTTCCCACATCTTTTCTGCTCGGTTCCAGTCGAACTTCACTGTGGTCGCACTCTCATCCGCCACCTCCTCCGGCTCCCCATACGGTAGCTGATCCACTCCATTGGCCTGCTCAGCATAAGACACATCGGGGTCGATTGCAGCCTGGCTCTCGTCGTACCAGCTATTACCTCCCCAATCCCCCGCCTGGTACCGCTCCGCCTCTTTCCGCTTGCTCTTCTTCTTCCCCTTCTTCTCCCACATCCCTGCCTCCACGTCCACGCTGGTCACGAATATGTTCGCGGGCAGTTCCCCGCGCTCCTGCAGCTCCGATGGGGGCACTAGACGGGGGCGAGTGCGTTCATGGCCATTCGTGTTCGCCTGGGGAGGAGGCGCGTCTTGTGTCTGCGCATGGTCCTGAGAAAACACAATTTTCTTGGGCACTGGAGCGGAAAGCGACTGCTTGAACCCCCGCCGCTTGTTCTTGTTACCCAGAGACGCCATGAGCACCGAGCCCGGGATTTGGCTATTGTTCGAGAATGCCGGCTGGGAAGGACCGGCAACAGAGGAGGCGGCATCGTCGTCGCCGTCGTCGTCGTCCACGTCCATTAGGGTACCAGGAGCTAGTTCTCCTCCATCGTCATTCGAACCAAAGGCGTTGTTGAGGGCGGAAGCGACATCGCCTGCAGGGCCGTGTTTGTCTCGTAAAGCTTTACGTGGCTTCTGACCCAATGGGAGGAGATTGGTCTCAGAGCTGCCTTTGGGTGCAGTGGGCTTGGATGCTTCCTCTTTGTCCAACTTCTTTTTCAGGCGACGACGAAGGTTACGGTTATGGGTGGTTGGTTTTCCTAGGCCCGGAGGAACATGAGGTGTACTGGTTGAAATATGTAGATCAAGCAGTGATCGTTCGTGCAGAAACATAACACGTACGTTGAGGTTGGTTGTGAAGGTACGGTAGCTGGTGCACTTAGCCTCGGTTTCTTTGCGAGCTTCGAGGGTTGCGGAGTAGGGGGTGAAGACGAAGACGACGGGGAGGATGGCGAAGACGAACTAGATGATGACGAGGACGTGCTAGACGATGAAGAGGATGATGACGAAGAGGAGGAAGAGGATTCAGATGAGGACGACTCGTCTGAATACTCTGAAGGTGCGCTGGATACTCGGTGCTTCGAAGAAAGAGGTGTTCTCGGTTTCGTTACAAACTGGCCAGGCTTTTTCAACACAGTAGATGAACGCTTGCGCTTTCTGGACTGTAAAGGCTCTGTGCACACTGTATCAGACTATAATTTTAATGGTGAGACAAATAAGGCTGACCTGCTGCTGGTGCCTCTGACGCTACGCCTCTCGATGAAACCCTCGACAGCTGAGCACCATCCACCAACTTAACGCAGATAAGGTCACCATCTCTAACTGCACTGAACGGAGTGTCATCTAAGAACTCAAAATCGTCCAGCAGAAGTACAACGTCGCGCCCGGCAATTCCGGCATCTTTCAGCACTGAAATGCGGAGGCAGATGGCCTCTTTCAGGTCCGTTACTTTCAGTAGGGGTGTGGGTACATCTGGTATAAACCAGGCTTTCAGTTCTGGGAGAGGAGGAAAGGACTGAATCCGTAGACGCATGAATGGGAAAGTTGAAGGTGAGGACGAAGAAAGGATTGAAAGGTGCCCGTTAGTCACGCGCTTGTCACACACTTTTCCTTTGAACCTCGACATCGACGTGCGCCAGATTCCACCACAGCCCAAAGTCAAGACCTCTGCGAACCAAATTTTCACGTCTTCTGAAAGTCTTTCGCAAAACTTTCTATTCTAGCTCCGGTACCGTGACGGGTTTAGTTCCAGAATGAAAGCGTGGCTGTCGCGTCCTCATTAGCCGCTTTCCCACAAGTGGTTCCGTCTGCACTGGATAGAGACGATTTACTGGAGCTGTTACAAAACTTTAGATATTGTTGCTTATTCCGTGGGCTAAAGCGCACAACCCGGTCACCGACACCTCCACTTCGCCACCTGCGACGTGTTTTCAATCTCGTTAGCATCCAGCTATCCCCATTCAGTAGATGTAAGAGATTCGGATCGTCCTAGCCATCGATTGACCGCCTCAACTTTGCTGCTTCATATGCAACGCAGCCCTCTCGACGATTCAGCCTTTTTCTAGCCGTCACATGTCTTCAAAATCCGAATTAATCTGAATGACGACACCTAAACTCCCAAAATTTATGGAGGCAAGTATTGAAAAATATGCATCGTCATGCTTACAATAGGGATATCCGACATCCCTGTTTAAGCAAGAGATTTAAACCTTCTCAGTTAACCAAACCTTCTGCTGCTTTCGCCTTTTTCACCCGTCACCTTTATATGGAGTTCAATGTTTCGTCAGTGCTCTTCCTCATACTCCTTTTGGCAGTCGGTTGGTACCTCGGATATGCTTCAATTGGCCGGATTCCGCTGCCTCCTGGGCCCAAAGCCACCCATCCCTTGGGAATCTTTTCGACATGTCGTCAGTGTTGTTTATGATCGGTGGTGCAAGATCTACGGTAAGTTAGTTCGCCATACGCACTTGCATCAGTATCTAATTGATGGATAACAACCACATCAACGCTCTAGGCCAGCTAATTTTCATACCAGGATTACAGAAAAGGGTATTGGATATTTTCAAGAAGCGTTCGACGACATACTCGGGTCATATTAGAATGCCTATAGCCAACGAACTGTGAGCAACGTGGACTCATGCTCATATTCCAGCTTTAATTCGCAGGTCTCACTTGTTAGCATGGGTTGGGGCTAAAGCTTCGCATTCGCGCGCTACGAAACACGGTGGCGATGACATCGCCATACGTTCAATGCCCATTTTAATCCGTCAGTGTCAGCGAAGTATCGACCTGCCCACATAAAGGTTGTTAGTTACTCTTGAGAATTTTATGTACCACCTTCGTCAGTAAGTGTTGAATCTATCACAGTGCGCTTTTGTTTTCTCAACTCTTATTAGCACTTTCTCAGCGACCATAATGAGTACTGTGTATGACATTGACATAGCCGAGAGCCATGATCCATACATTGTAACTGCCGAGAACGCTATCGCCGGACTCGCAGCAACCGGAAAATACGAGGGCATTCCTCGCTGATCTTCTTCCTACCCCTAAATACGTCCTTAATTGGCTTCCTGGCGCTATTTTTCAACGTAAGGCAGCTTATTGGAAGGGCCAGACGTGGATCTTGTTGGGAGATAATTTCAAGGCGTAAAGGCGAACATGGTCTGTAGGCTCATGAGAAATCGGAGTATCCAGCAGCTGACCCCTTTCGTTAGAATAATGGGTCAGGAAGACCTTGCGCTACAGTCAATATTATATAATCCCTTGAAGACAGAATCGCAGAGGAAGGAACTATCGCAAAAGAATGCCCCGTGTAACCTTATGCAGGTAGGTATCGTTTCATTTGTTATTCAGTGTTGCGTTAAATTGTAACTATATATCCCAGGAGCTGATACAGTACGTTTACGACAATTTCTCTGATCGAGATATTTTTGATAGCCAATAGGATAGCGTTGATGGTGTCTTCGGCTCAAACCTTTTTCCTCGCAACGGCCATGTACCCAGAAATCCAGAAGAAAGCTCAAGTAAACCTGACGCAATTACCGATCAAGGCAGACTTCCTGGTTTTGAAGATCACCTGTCACTGCCTTACATCAATGTCATGCGAAAGAATTGATGAGATGGCAAGTTATTACACCTTTCGGTTCGTATTTGTATCCATCTTCGAGACTTTTGTTTATCTGAAACTCTGATTTCCGCGGCTGTTACCCGTACAAGCACGATCGACGACGTGTCTAGTGGCTACTTCATACCTGAGGGAGCGATAATCTTTGGAAATGCATGGTGAGTTTGACTCCAATGATCACCTGGAAATAGCCAGGTCGTACTCACCGTCTCGTGAACCCGAAAGCGGCTGCATGTGGATCGCGTACTGTTGGACCTAGAACGCCGTTTTTTAAGGAACCGCTCAGGCTTAAATTCCTGAGTCGAGATATACTTTAGGGTCATGGAGTACGGCCCTTCGGATGTGCAAAATATAATATCAGTCGAAAAACAACGATGAATACTAAATCATCGAACAGGATATACCCAGGACGATACTTCTCTGATAATTCTCTATACAGTGCCGTGGTCTCCGTAC
The DNA here is from genome assembly GCA_036937195.1 of Nidularia pulvinata. Lineage (NCBI taxonomy): Eukaryota > Fungi > Basidiomycota > Agaricomycetes > Agaricales > Nidulariaceae > Nidularia > Nidularia pulvinata. The sequence goes on from JASFDH010000343.1 coordinate 21,924, forward strand.
TTACGATCTACAATAACTTTCCCTCCAAAGATGAACATGGAAATGCAGTACCACTAAAGCCGGACATGATATCTGGACAGGTATCGTAAGGCATTAGCGTTTCGACGACCACTCTTTATGTTGCCTTTTTGCTAATTATCGAAATCAGATATCTTCAACCATTTCAAGTGATCAGCAAACCTCGCTCACCAGCTGCTGAGACGCTTATCAAGTATAGTTTGGATAACTAACAATAGAGTATATTTTTCAGGCCATGTCCACTTCGCCACCGACGACACCATCATGCGTTTCTCGATTTTATTTTCATATCTCCAGCCAGCCGACATAAGGAATTTGGACCGTCCTATCCATCAGGTCCAGGATGGGCATGGCAAAAGTGCGGTGCCATGCGGTGCCATGACATACAATGCAGTGCCGTGATTCCATTGACTGCTGAAGTACTGACTGTCTGCATTCGATTGCTGCTTTATTCTGTTTGTTTTTTTTTTCCTTTTTCCAGCCGTCACATATCCTCCAAACGATATAAATAAAACCACAAAACTCCCAAGCTGATACTGAGGCTAGGAAGGAGAAGTGGCTGTCGTCATACTTATTGCAGGGATCTTCCACACTGACGTTCAAAGAAGAGATATAAAGCTTCTCTGCTATCCAACCCTTCTATTGCTTTCAATTCCACCCCATCATCTTGATATGGATTCCAACACCAGTGCCTTGTCTATTCTCTTCCTGGGCTTCATTTTAGCAGTCGCCTGGTATGTCAGATATTCTTCAGTTTGCCAGTTTCCTCTACCTCCTGGGCCGAAGCCGAAGCCTCTCCTTGGGAATCTTCTCGACATGCCTTCGGAGTTTCCTTGGCTTGTTTATGACCAGTGGCGCAAAACTTATGGTGAGATAATTCCCAGCGCAATATTATATCAATATTTAATAAATAGCAACAGGTGATATAATCCATATCAGTGTCCTAGGGCAGCCAGTAATCATCCTAGGGTCACAAACGAGGATGTCGGATATTTTCGAGAAGCGTTCGGCCATATATTCAGATCGAATTAGACTTCCTATGATCAACGAGCTGTAAGTGCCGTCAGCTGTTGCTTATAATCCAGTTTTCACTCTAGTGTCCATCTGTCAGCATGGGCTTTGACTTCAGTTTCGCATTTATGCGTTATGGAACATGGTGGCGCCGACACCGTCGCATGTTTAATTCTCATTTCAATCCGACAGCTGCAAATAAATATCGACCTGTCCACATAAAAGAGGCAAGAGCTCTCTTGGGAAGGTTGTTAGTAACGCCAGAGAATTTTATGCATCATATCCACCAGTAAGCTCCGGATTCATGTGTAATCTCATTTCTCAAATCATTTCTAGAACTTTGTCTGCGACCATAATGAGCGCTGTGTACGATATCGACATAACCAAAAGTCACGATCCATTTTTGGACATTAGTGAAAAAGCTCTTGCCCTTCTCGTAGAAGCAGGAAACACTGGTACATTCCTCGTTGATATTCTTCCCATTCTCAAATATGTTCCCAATTGGCTTCCTGGTTCTAAATTTAAACGGCAAGCAGCATATTGCAGGCGTCAGACTACAGACCCTGTCGAGCAACCCTTTCAAGCTATAAAGGAGAACATGGTGTGTTCATTCGTGAGAGATTGAATTACGTGTTGAAATCTTTGTGGTTTAGATTCGTGGGACGGGAAATCTATGTGCTATGGTAAATATGTTAGAGTCGCTTCCAGAAGACAGAAGCACAGAGGAAGAGCAAGTTGTAAAGAATTGCGCCGCTGTGGCTTATATAGGTGAATATTTCTTTCTTCATTATCTAACCGTCTATCAAATTCTCAAGTTTATCTCAGCCGGAGCAGATACAGTATGTTTATGACAATTTCTCCAAATCGAGATATGTCTAATAGCTAACGAGACAATCCAGACGGTGTCTGCTGCTCACACCTTTATTCTCGCGATGGCGATGTATCCAGAGGTCCAGCAGAAAGCTCAAGCCGAAATTGATGCTGTCATTGGTCAAAATAGACTTCCTGACTTTGAAGACCGCCCGTCACTACCTTACATCAATGCTATTATGAAAGAGTTAATGAGATGGCAAGTTGTTACACCTCTTGGTTCGTATCACCATTCTTGGATTTTGTTCACATAAGAAACTCTGACTTGTGCAGGTATAGCTCATGCAAGCACGGCAGACGACGTATATGACGGCTATTTCATACCTAAAGGGGCGATAATTGTTGGAAACTCGTGGTGAGTTCGTGTGCAGTCACTTCTAATTTATTCTTTCCTTTACTAATAATTCATCTGATTTTATTTCTTACGCACAATAAAGAGCTATCCTGCACGATCCCAAAGTGTATCCCGACCCGGAGGAATTTAAGCCCGTGCGATTCCTTAAACTTGGTGTCCTAGATCCAACGGTACATGACCCATACACAGCTGCTTTTGGATTTGGGAGACGGTAAGTGTGGTCATGGGCCGTTTTATAAAGTTCTGAACAGCAAGTTTATCAAATAGGATATGCCCAGGACGATACTTCGCGGATAATTCTCTATATAGCGCCGTCGTTTCCGTCCTTTCAGTCTTCAATATTCTTGCTCCTCTGGATGATCACGAAAATGCGATACAACTGAAGCCGGACATGACATCTGGGCTAGCATCGTAAGACATTAGCGACAGCTTTTATTGTCTGTATCTTATTCGCTATCGACAATAGGTATCCTCGACCATTTCAAGTCATCATCAAGCCTCGTTCGCCAGCTGCTGAGACACTTATCAAGGATAGTTTGTGATATTGATACATTGATCAGCTATGTTATATATTTTTATCAATTGACATTTAGCGATTTTATTTGAAAGCGATAGACCGCTATAGGTTGATAGTGGTAGGCCACTGTCACTGCAGCGGTAGGCCGAGTGGCCTACCGCCGCGCTATAGGGAATCTCGGGACCGTCAGAGAAAGGATTTTTGTGACGAGAAAGAGGAACATGCGCTACTTATGTTATTCCCGACAAACAAGTCACTTTGGCATGAGAAATCTTCTTGTCGACGCGTAAACGCAGATAATAAAAACATTAGTCTTGCATAGAATCTAAAGAGCCTGAGAATAACTAGAGATTGAGGGAGTTGTCTTCGTCGAAGCCAGCCAGCCAGTAAGAACACCCGTCTTATGTTGATAAAGAGCAACTAAAAGTTGAGTGAGCCGGAGCTGAACGTTGAAGCCTTCGACTCGTCCAAGTATCAAGCAGGCAGGATGGATCAAGAGCAGGATTATTATACCAAAGGATTAGTCATGATCATAAGAAAAAAATTGAGCGGAATAAAGATAACCATTCCGGAGCCAGAGGAGTCCAAAAATTGGATGATCGAGCACTTGTCAGCGGGATTGTTACGGTCCGGATTCCGATTACAGCGTTGTTCAAAGAGTTCAAACAAAGAACAAACGGAGACAGGTTTTTTCCTTCGGAAGGTACAAATAAGACTACTTACAATGGTTAGACCCGTCATGAGTATTCGCCAATAGATCCACTCTTGACAGTCTGTTTCTTGATTATCTTGATAAAAAGTAGCGAAGGCCCTAATGGATTATACCTTGTGGGAAGCACAAACTCGCATAAAAATATATATACTTACCAATGTTACCATCCAGAACAACTGATCCCGACACTAAACAATGTCCCCCCGAAAAACCCTCTTCCTCCTAGGCGCGACCGGTTTCCTGGGCTCCCAATTCCTCGTATTACTCTCCCAGTCAGATATACCAAGGTTCCACATCAACGCCCTTGTCCGCGAACCGACAGCGGAGAAGGTAGCAAAACTCAGAGCCATATATGAGGATATCTCGGTTGTGGAAGGAACGCTGGATGACGATGCAGTGATACGAGAGCAGGCGGCGGAGGCGGATTGGGTGATTAACTGTGCGAGTTCGGATCATTTGGAGAGTGTTGTTTGTGAGAGATCCATTTCTATCACCTAGAAGTTACATAGATTGATGCTAGTGACCATGAAGCGACCCTCGCAGGCCTCACGAAAGCCTCCACCAACCGACCAGGAAATCCTCCATTATATATCCACGTCTCCGGCCTCGGCATCGCGAGTGACAATTCGCGCGGCGAGTTCGTTGAGCTCGACAAGGTGCCCACTTATACCGACGTCGGGCTCGATCTGGCGCAGTGCCCGGAGACAAATATGCATCTCGACTTGGACAAGTTGATCGTAGCGGCTGGGACAAGGAAAGAGGATCCGGTGCGCACAATTATCGTGTTCCCAGCGTGGATATATGGCATTGGAGAAGGTACAAAAGCGCTGGTGTTTTTTATGGAGATTATCCTTGTTGACAGTCAAATAGGGATTCAGAAGGTCAGCCTCCCGATCCGGATATTCCTGAACATGTTCCAGCACGCCGGGCACGCCGGGACGTGGGGGCCAGGGTACAGCAGAATGGGGAATATCCACATCAAAGATTGCGGTAATGCGGTCTTGACTGTGTTCAAGGCTGCACTGGAGGGTAGAGCGGATGAGGGTGCTGAGGGGTTCTGTGAGTAGCACGTATGCCGACAATGTGGGATGCTGAGTGATAGAGGACAGATTTCGCATCGAGTGAGCAGCCTATGGTGTTCAATAACCAGATCACGGCG